>JAMQGT020000127.1:0-46710 GCA_024447675.2 Pterophyllum scalare
TGCTAAGGGTGGCCCAACCAGTTATTAGGTTTAGGGGGCAATCACTTTTTCACACAGGGCCATGATGGTTTGGATTTTTTTTCACCTTTAATAATAAACACCTTCATTTACAAATTGCATTTTGTGTTTACTTGTGTTGTCCTTGACTATTGTTTAAATTGGTTTGATGTTCCGAAACACTTAAGTGTGACAAACATGCAAAAAAACAGGAAATGAGGAAGGGGGCAAACACTTTTTCACACCACTGTACATCCTGCAGAGTATGCCATTGTTTATCTAGCTAAGCCATCTGACATTAAAGTGACAGCAGTTTGTTAGTGTTACCTCTGTATCCAACTAAGCTGACCCACTGACCCCAGACCCCCCACTCATCTGTTTGCCCACAGGCATGGCATTTGACAATGGTCCTGCCACTAACACAGGGTTCAGGGTTCAACTCCAGTTTGGTGAAGGTCAGTGCTGTAAACATAACAGTAAAGGTCTAAGGTAATGTCATTGTACACTTGACAGAAGATACTCACTGATATAATGTTATAGCCCGGCTCTGCTAGGTGGAGGGAAGCAACATACATCCAGATGTTGTTGGTTTTGGTAAAGATGTTTATTGTTCAAAAGCAGGATGCAGAGACAAATTGCAGGGACAAACAGGGTTTGCCAAATCAAAGACACACGTGTGTGTGTGTGTGTGTGTGTGTGTGTGTCTGTGTGTGTGTGTGTGTATTGAGTGTGCCTGTAGGGACAGAAACAGACTTTTACTGTACCATATATTTCAGAGAGTGTAAGGCCAGTACAGTGGGTTAGACAGACACAGACAGTGGAGGACCATGCAGCCTCACTTGGTCTATTTATGGGCCACTATCACATTTTGTGCTCTCAGAGCTATTCTGGTTCTTCATCAATCCACTGATTACAGTCAAGAGTAGGTGATAAGTCTGGAAGGAATTTCCTCTGTAACAACTATCTAGTCTGCCCACACAGACACACCAGCAAATGAGCAATCTTAAATATGACCTGCTTGTCATCCTACCCCACTTAGCAATAACTCTGTAAGGTATCATTTAAAAATAACTGCATTATTTAGCGGTGACTTCTATGTATTACAATTTGTGATCTACTGTATGTATGAATAGCCCTGGAACATTTCCAGCAATCCTTTCATGTGTGCACACCACATCACAAGTTCTTCAATCATAAATTAAATGTTTGGTTTTTTTAAGCCTGTCATGTCTGGCAATTTTTGCAAATGGATTCATGATCTGAAACAAACATATTTGCTTTTACAAGAATAGCACTATAGTTCTCTATATGCTACTCTTGTTAATATTTGTCATTTCTTTTATTTTCTCAATTTGTTTATTGTCCCCCCCCCCCCCAAAAAAAGACTGCCAGCTCTGACAGGCAGGAAGCAAGGAGGGGGGGTAGAGAAAACAGAACAAATAAGGGGACAATCCTAGGTATACATATATACTTATATATACATACACACAAATATACACGCACGCACATACGCACACACAATCTTGCTTTGTTATGTTTTTGTGTATGTGTGTGTACCTCTGTCATAGAACGTACTCAATAATGAGAGCAAGAAGCCGCAACCACCCCTATCTGTATCCAGAGGCAGGCAGAGAAAGACCCAGGGGACCCGGGCCATCCACGGCCCACCAGGAGCTCAGAAGACCCAAGGCCACACATCCCGATGGCAACCATGGGCCCACTCCAGAGGAAAAAGGAGGGAGACCCTACAGCCCCACTGTCAATGGGCAGGAGCCCAGAGAGCTAGAGGCAATGAGCCCCCCCCCCCCACTAACGCCAAAGAGGCCTGAGCCACCCCAGGCCACAGCCGCCAAGGGAGCGGGCCAAAAGCTGCGCCAAGACATCCAAGACCCCCAAGTACCCACACTCCAGGGGCAGTAGTCACAATCAGTGGGGAGCAGCTGGGAGCGGTAGGGAGGGGTAGCTCACACCTTCCGCAACCGTGTCCCACAGGGGCCAAGGCTCAGCAATCCATAGACCCAGGCCCAGCCATCCGCACATGCACACGCACACACACACGCACACACACACACACACACACACACACACACGGGTCATATACTCATACACACACACACATACCAGTCACACAACCATGCACACACACACAGACCATACATCGACATTAAGTGTGGGCAAGCAGGTACCAGCACCGAGCTAGCGGCGCTCCGGGGAAGCAGCCAACCCAGCCCCGAACTACTAGCCAGTCCCTACCCCCAGCATGGTGCATGAAACCGAGGTGTGGGAAGACCAGCCCACCCCCTCCTCCAACTCAAAGTGGTTGGGGTGATGCGTTAGGTGTATGTGGGTGTATGTAGTGGGAGGGATGAATATGACTGTGTGAAAGCTACAGTGCTATTAAAATTGAGTGGACAGATGTAGCATGAGCACTGAGCAACAGCGCCCATCCCCCCCCCCCAAGGCCCTCAATGTCTAAGATGTAAATAAAATTGAGGAGCAGGCACCAGTGAACAGATAAGTGGGGTCACCTCAGCAGCTCCACCCACTAGCCACTACGTGACACACCTGCCCCCAAGGCCCTATGTGTACTATGACGTGTTGTGAGCGGTATGATGTAATTAAAAAGGAGGGGTGGGACATCAAGCAGCACAACGAGTAGAGCCAACGCAGTGGCCCCACTCACTGCAACACGAGCCCCTCCCCCCAAAAGACCCTACGTGCGTGTGATGTGATGTTTGACTGAGTGGGAGGAGGGGAAGGGTCAGGATATATATGACCAAGAGGTAGAGGACTACCCCCGGATGGAGAGAGCCAGCAAACTACTGGCTCACTAAACACCCCAGTTCCCTACACCCAACCACAAGGCAGGGAAGGCAGGTCCAGGGCCTGAAGCGGCCACACCCCTAGGCCACCGCCGTGCCCAAGGCCACCACTACACCATAGACAAACACACACACACACACACACACAAAAAAGACTACAACAAACATCACACACAAAAGACAATAGCAAACATCTCACCCACACCACACACACAAACACAGTGGTCTGGAGTTCAGGACCAACCACCCCCCCAAAGGACATGTGGGCACCATAAATTAAATTTACAGTATTTTTACTATTACATGGTCATTTACTGATTCTTAGGAAGAACAACACATCTAATAGTATCTGTAGTATTTGAGCAGTCAACACTTGAAGTTTCTGTATAATGTATAATTTTGAATAATGTTAAGACACAGAAGAGAATACTCAAATGAAAGACACTGGGACAGGATCAATAAACACACAAGGAGCATGAGTAACATGGGAAGCACACAAAGGGCAAACAGGAGCTTAAACAGACAGACTGACAAGACCATACAGGGCTCACCGGATACAGGTAAAACTAATGAGGGCAGGGCAGACAGTCACAAAGGAGGAAAAACAAAGGAAGCAAAAACACGGGACAGAAGAAAGTTATTACATAAATAAAGCAAACAAAGGTATGGAAGAAAAGTAAGAACCAGACCAAATGGAGACAAAGGATTTTTAAAAAATCAAAACAGGAACCAAAACTCAAATACATGAAAGGAAACCAGAACTATGACACATATAAATGCAAAAGGTTAATGTGACAGATGGATAAAAAAAAAAAAGGTTGTTCTATAGACACAAAATAATCAACATCGGAAGTATTAATATACCAGGCTTATTCCAATAGGTCATCTTCTGAGAGGATTTTACTACTGCACACTAACAGACATGTTAAAATGTAAATAAATAAATGTACACAAAACAAAATAGTTTCTTTGTGATGCAGATTAAGTATCAGGGGATACTACTCAGGAGCAGAAATATATGCAAACGTTTTTCTAGAAGTTAAGTTGTTTGGATCACAAAGAAGTAAAATGCGGTTTCTTGCCATTGACATCTTAACAGCTTTAATGCTTTTGCAGATAAACTGTGATGTACATGTAATGACAGCAAATCTAAATAGTATTTATTTTCTTAAACACTTGAGATTGACCTGTGATGCAACAGCAATATTTGAAAAAAAGATTAAAGAACAATTTTTATCCAAGTGTAATTCTTGTCCTAAATCAAGCATGATTATTGCAATGTACCACAGCACCTTATATTTAATTACTGACTCTTTCATATTGATAATTATTTATCTTCTGCTGAAAGTACGTGTAAATTTACCATGTAAATTACCTTGTTGTTTATGGCTTTTTAAATTTTTTTAAATACTGTTTTTGTACATTTTGAGATACCTGCAGAAGTAGCACCTTAATTTCGTTGTATTTTATAATGCAACGACAATAAAAGGTATTTTGATTCTGATTTTGATCTTCTGAGTTACCCCATGTGTCATAATGCTGGCATCACAACACCAGGTAAGGGATACCACTCTGTTTAACTGAAAATTGAAGATGCAGTATGTAATAACTTTTTAAAATAAATATTCATACTTAACAAAGCTCTCTGACGTCCCTGGTTCTGGACCCACATGTTTAACACTTGCACTTTTCCAGTTGTTCCATCAAATTGCATTTCTCTCTAGGTAAGTTTGTCCCTTCGCTCCCGCCGTCGCTCCGCAATGATTGGTTTAAAGAAAAAAAATGGCGGTGTCCGCGTAGTTGTAAAAACATCATGAAGAAATATTAGAATTAAGATTTTAGCGGCACCAAGCAGACTGGGATTCACTTTGGTGTATTATAGTTATTATATTTCCCCGCTTGTAATGCCCTAAATGACAAAAAATAATATCTATGGTGTTTTTTTCTGCGTTAGCTTGCTAGCATAATCTCGCCGGAGTTGAAGGATCTCATTTGTCAGATTTTAACGGTAAGTAAAGGTTCATTATAGCTTCTTTTTTTTTGGCAATTTTTAACGGGGACCTTAATAAATTACTTAAACTGTGAGGAAAATATTTTTTAAAACTAATTTTTGTCGACAGGTAAAGTGTTTATCTTAATCCCGTGTCTTACAGTAACTCCAATACAGTGTTTTTTACAATCACCTCCTCGGTTATGTTAGCGGTCTGTGCAAATGAAGATCGATAACACCTTAAAGGAAAATCCTGAAACTTTTGACTCGTTCTTTCAGGGGATTTGTGTTGTGTAGGAGGTCATGCTGCTAGCATGGTTTGGCTACACTTGTCCCCTTTTGGCTCGGGTGTTAAAACATGCGTCCCAGGGACCAGAACTGGACCGCCTGGGCCGAATTGTGAAAACTGCAGTGAAGTTATAGATTACTGCAAGTTCTCAAAATGCTGTTTGTGTATTCATCTGAGAGAAATTAAGGAGCAGCCGAAAGTACCTCCCAGTGTTGTGACCAGCTTGCCTTATAGCTCAGCAGGCTGAGTCTGATAATAGTTTTCTTTCCCTAGTCTCCCCTTTACCTTTACTTTTTAGGCAACCCTACTGGTCAACTCCCAGGAATACCTAGAAAAACACTGGTTCTTATTCTAATATATTTTAGTTACTAGATAGCTTTTAAACTATTGAAGGAATGTTAATTTCTAATTCTAGAGACAACAGGTTAGAACCTTTGACTAAGGGCCTGATTTAGACACATACAAACTATATTTCCTTGAAGAGAAACTACTGGTATTTTTTTTAAAAAAACAACAACTTTTGAGTCAGGTACATTAAGTACTTTACCTGCAGGGTATATGCTTCATTTAAAGCTTACAGAGACTAACACCAATAAAATTATCAATGAAAACACATACACACAAAAGTGAATCAAGCATTAGTTTCATCTACCTTTGTCTGATCCTGCTCTACTCATGACCCCCTGGGATTTTGTGAAGCATGGGTGGAAGAAAGATGAGCTTAAAAGCAGCTGTCCTCAGCTCTTGCAGGTCCCCCGTGAAGGAAGCAAAAGGTCTTTTCCACAGGTTTGGGGCCGAAGGATGGGCAGGGTCACTCACCTCAGAGAGCAGGGGGCTTGCCTCTGGAGATCTTTGCTGCAGGCTTGGGCCATGTTTAAAGAGGCCTGAATGCTTGTGTGTTTCTTGTAGGTTTGTCTCACTGTGTTACTATTGTTACATTACTTCTATTATTTAGAACTAATAAACAAAATAAGTAATGTAACAATACCAATTTATCTGTTGGTTTTAATGTTTAGGAAGGTCACTATATTATACATATTGACATTGAATTTAAAGGGGAAAAGACAGCAGTGATATGAGTTCCAAAAATTTAAATTTGGTAATGATTTATTTCATCCAGTTTTTCTGTTTTAAAATATTTTTCTGTCCCTGGTGTGTTTAAAAAGTAAAGGAGGAGCAGTCTCCTCTGCCACAGTGATTCTGTAATGATAGGCTCAATAGTGGTGGGGAAATGTAGCTGTGTGGAAATGGCACATATCTCTTTTAAGACATATCAGGCTGTTGAATGTACTTCTAGGTGTTTATTATGAAATGGTTTTAGTGTTCTGAGATCAGACTGTGCTGTTTGTGGCTCATGAACTAAAAGAAGTTTGATACCCAATTCTTTTGAAGAAGGAGAGCATCATTGCACACCAAGTTATTTTTATAAGAGTTTCATCAGGAACAATCTGTGAAATAAAATTAAGAAAAAAAACAGTGTATTCAAATTGTGGCTGTCAGCCACATAAAAAATTAATAAAAAATGGCTCAGAATTTAACAATTAGCTCATTTCTGGCAGTTGAAGAATGGTGTTTTATTCTTTCCAGAGAAGGAATCAATGCTAAGGTGCATCAAGCCTGTTCTGGCAGCACTTGGAAGCCAAACAACTTGTTCAACATACTATTGGTTTCAACTGTAAAATAAACAGTTCCACTACAGTTTCGAAATAAGCGCAACAGTATCATGCTTCAGCAAAGGCTCAGTTGTCTTTTCTTACACTGAGACAAATAAAAGAAAAACAGAAAAGCTTAAAGTTTATTTTATTTCAGTATGTTTTTGAGAGCTAATGTGTTTTTTGTTTGTTTGTTTGTTTTACATTTTTCAGCCAACAGGATGCCTGCCTTCCGGCAAGTAGGAGAGAAGCAACTTCCTAACCCTGTATTGTGTATGGCATGGTCTCCTAAGAGGGATCTGATTGCCTTGGCCAACACAACTGGAGAGGTAATATTAAAACCATTGTTCTGAACATGTCTTTGTATCTTTTGTGCTTTTGTTTTATTTTGTTTTTAAAATACTTGGCTTATGTCTTTCCATAGTTGCTACTTCACCGCTTGGCTGGTTTCCAGCGTGTTTGGAGCCTACCACCCAGTGAGTATACTGGGAAGGAGATCACAGCAATTGCCTGGAGACCAGATGGCAAAAGTAAGGAGTGACTGAGTTTATCTTTTGCTCTTTTTAGTCATCTGTTTTTATGGAATCATGATGATAATATATTCTCTCTTCAGTTTTGGCATTCAGTCTTGGAGACACCAAGCAGGTGGTCCTGTGTGATGTGGAGAAAGCAGAGATCCTCCATGTGTTCCCTATGCAGAGTCCTGTAACCTGCATGCACTGGATGGAGGTGGTTGAGGAGAGCAGGTATACACTGAATGAAGCTCAGAAATCAATCCAATGGTATGGAAGATGTGTGGAATAATATGACTGATTGTTTTGATGTGTTTCAGTGCCCTCAGCTCTTTTTACAGCTCAGAGGATGAATCCAAACTTTTTCTTCCCAAGCTACCAACTCTCCCCAAGAGGTAACAGCAATATTAATGGTACATCATATTATGAGAAGACAACTCCTCAGACAAGTGATTAATAGTTGTCCTTTTTTTTCTCCAGCTATAGCACGACTTCAAAGATTTTCAGGTGGGACAACAATTTAATGAAATTCAGCAGTTATTTAATGTGTGTTTTGATAGTTTTGAACATGTTTTTCTGTCTGTTTTACAGTGAGGAAAAATCTGATGAGATACTTAAACTCCTGGGGGACGTTAGGTAAAATTAGCAATTCATGGGCAAACATTAGTATTTCTATTGGAATGTGCTTTGTAAATGATTTCACCACCCTATGTTGCTTCCATGCAGGCTGAACATACTTGTTCTCGGAGGAGATGCAAGCTTTGTGGAGCTTTACGCCTATGGCATGTACAAGATTGCCACTCTGGAAGGGGTAAAGCAGTTTTCTTCATTTAGTGGAGTTGTCTATTTTATCTTCTGAAAGACACAACATTTTCAGTAGGTGCTTTCTGACTGAATGATTTTCTTCAGACTTTCTTGTATTTTTGAGCTGAATTTATTTTCCAAAAGCGTGGGGTGACGGTTGTTATCATATCAGTGAAAATCAGATATCGTGACAATCT
The DNA here is from genome assembly GCA_024447675.2 of Pterophyllum scalare. Taxonomy (NCBI): domain Eukaryota; kingdom Metazoa; phylum Chordata; class Actinopteri; order Cichliformes; family Cichlidae; genus Pterophyllum; species Pterophyllum scalare. The sequence continues at coordinate 8,264 of JAMQGT020000127.1, forward strand.
TATGTGATATACATGTAGAGCTGTTAAAGCATGCTAGTCTTTAAAGATTATTCAGGTACTGAGGGAAGTGGAAATGCATCAGATGGAGTTTATTTATAAGATCCATCTCATATATATTTAAGGAAAAGAATCTCCTAAGGTCCTTTTTAAATGGTCAAATAGTAAATCAAACTGAAATCTAAAGTGCAAAACAATACTGGTGATGAAACTTTTGTTGCTTTAATTGCAGGTTCTGGGAACGTGCCGCAGCCTGAGTCTGTCCAGTGATCTTAAGTCTCTGTCAGCTGTCACAGAGGTCAGATCTGCTGACAACAACCCAGAGATCTGTTACGTTCAGGTGAGGTGGATGATTTGACTTAATTTTCCACTTTCTGGCCTCCTCTCAGCTCTAACCTAAATTTCTCCTGAATTGTCCTCTTCTTGCAGCTGGACACGGGGTTGCTGTCGGACTGTCTGCCTGAGGTCACCAGGATGGCGCGCAAGTTCACCCACATCTCCACCCTGCTACAGTACCTGCACCTTTCACTTACCTGTATGTGTGAAGCATGGGAGGATATTCTCATGCAGATGGATCTAAGACTCACTAAGTTTGTTCAGGTTTGTAGTTGCGATTTCTTGTCTTAATCGTTGGAAACAAGAGCGTGTCAGCTCATGTCTTATACTCTGTTTTTGCAGGAAAAGAACACAAGCACTCAAGTTCAAGATGAGTTTCTGGAGCTTCTACTCTGGGGACAATCCAGGTATGATAGGATGACGTTATTGCTGCTGTTTGGATTTGCAATGTCTAGAAAGTCCTGCAGATGGTAGCAATATATCTTGAGCTGGTTACTTGGGATGTGGTTTGGCCTCGGTTTGAGGTAAATCATGCAAAAACTTTAAATTTTCTTGGTGTTGGCTTTTTTTTTTCTTGCAGCCCTGAGCTACAGGCTCTTCTCATGAACCAGCTGACAGTCAAGGTGAGAGCAAAATCCCTTTCATGAATGCACTCCTTTCTGTTAATCTGGCAGCATTTGAATGTGTTGGGTTCTTTCATGAATGGCACTTTGGTCACTTGTCCAAGTTGCTACAGAAATCCTACTAGATTGGACCTCGTAACATTTTATAATTAAGACTGTGAGAGTGTGTTTCCTACACGTTAAGCTGCTCAGCTCACTTAAAGATATGATTGGTTTTGGTGAGTGCTCCAAGCCTCTCAGATATCTGGGCAATCTCTCAGATTGCCCAGTGTTCATCTTTTACCAAAGAAAACTTGTTATATACATTAAACAGTATGAACAACATGGCGTTCCACATTTCAGCCCAAATACTGGTACATAAAGCGATAGTGGGTAAACTTCCAGGTTACCTCTCTACCTGCTCTGTCTCGGGGCAGTAATGATCCTTCAGACTGTTGCTTTTTAACCTGGTTTTCTCACTAGTGTGCAGTGACATCACTTCTCCGTTTTCTTTCATTTGCTGATCGAAATGTTAGTAAAATACAACTTTATCATGAATTTATCAAGGCAAAGACAAATCAGATTAAATTGATACACTAATAATGTTTAGTTTGTAAAGTTAGTTTGTTGCTTCACGCTGTTTCTTGAAGTCTTTCTCCTGAGTTTTTAATATAGTTGAAGCATCAGACAGCAGTAGGTCCGTAGGTGTGAGACTTGTGTTTTCTTTTATCGATCTGGCACAACTGTCATGATTTTATTACTTATAATAAGTTATTCCCAACATGGAGGCAGGATCTGCCAGCAAATGACATTGTGTACTTCACTTCAGGCAGGTGAGTCTCAGTAAATGCTGGGTCCTAATAAGCAAACAAATTTATAAGCTAAGATTTAATAGTTGTCATATAGGATTTCTAAAGTGTATATCACTATAGGTTGCGACATCTCAAAATTTTAAAGTAACCATCGAAACTCTGAAATCTTTAGATATCTCTTTAGGTCCTCTAAGATCTCATGAGTGCATAATAGGTGTGAGTACTATGTCATTCTCTCAGTCCCACGGGAATGTCCACATGAAGCCTTCAGGAATATTACATAAAGGGGGCTTTTTATTGGAATGACAGAATACTGTCACTTTAGTAGATTGATGAAGCCACCAACATTATGTCTCCCATGTCTGAAAAGGTTTAAGAGGAGTTCAGATATAATTTCCTTCTCAAGAGTTTTCTCTTTAAACAAATTTGGATGCATGTGGTGGTACAATTGAAAATTATGGTAATTGTTTGGTTTGAATTTCTTTTTCATTCCAGGGACTGAAGAAACTTGGACAATCCATTGAGTCTTCTTACTCCAGTATCCAGAAGCTAGTGATCAGCCACCTGCAGAGGTATTTTTTACTTTTCATCAATGCTGCCCTGCCCTCTGACTGGTTGTCATTTTAAAACTGTTCCTCTCTTTTGCTGGCTGCAGTGGCTCCGAGGCTCTGTTGTATCACCTCAGTGAGGTGAAAGGAATGGCTCTGTGGAAGCAAAAGTTTGAGCCCCTCGGTCTGGATGCAGCAGCTATAGAAGGTGCATTTCAGGACATGCACAGTGATTTAAATCAGTCTTCTTTTTTTTTCATCAGTAGTCACGTGTGCATTGTGGTTTGTTTGTTTGTTTTTTCAGGTGCTATCACAGCTGTTGGGTCCTTTTCCCTGAAAGCCAGCGAACTTCTGCAGTAGGTTATTGACCATAAATGAGTAATGTTCATTTTATTATCATTTGTGCTTTGCTTCTGTTTTTCATTATGGCACCACTTTTTTTTTTTTCGGTGTCATTCAGGGTGATTGACAAGAGTATGAAAAACTTTAAAGCCTTTTTCCGTTGGCTGTATGTAGGTAAGAAATAAAAGAAGCGTTGCTGACCCCAATAAATAACATTTATAATAATTAATGGGCACGTAAGATCTCATGTATAGACTTTAAATTAGTGGTTATATGCTCAGGTACTTTTTGTTTCCCCACAGCAATGCTCAGAATGTGTGAGGAGCATGTGCCACCAGAGCTCAATAAGGTGAGATTAATTTTTTATTTAATAAATGTTTAACATAAACCAACAAGAAGAAACTAACAGAGATTAACGGCAAACTGCTCCTGTTGCACATACGGTAATCCACATCCCAGCAAACAAAATCAAAAACTCTCAGAAGGAAATGTTTTTTTCTGAATTCAGAAACAACAAAAGAAAACAAATAATTCTTATTGAATTATTAAATTAATTCAAAAATAAGAATTATTTAAAAAAAAAAAAAGTTTTCCCAAATTTTTGTTTGTCTTTCAGTTTATGTTTTTCTTTCTTGAGACTTTGTGTTTATTTCCAAAACCGTGCTATCAGCTGTTTGGCATTTAAAGACTAAGGTTCATTAATGTTTATTTTGGTTTCAGTGTTCATGGAATTACATTAACATCCATTATTTATCATAACATGTTGTTTAACCTCTTAGATGACTCAGAAGGACATTGCCTTTGTCGCTGACTTCTTGTCTGAGCATTTTAGTGAGGTAAGGTCCACATGATGGTAGAAATATGATGACATGTTTAAAGATTTTCACTAACTTATTTTAATGCCTTTGTGGTTTAACAGAATGAGGAACTCTTTGGTCGTAAAGGGAAGTACTTCAACGTAGAACGAGTTGGACAGGTAAATGGTTTTGTACTGTATAACCTTTTTTTTTTAATTGCGCTAGTGTGTTACAGTGTGCTGGTTTGCCTTTCATAATGATATTTGCAGTACCTGAAGGACGAAGATGAGGACCTTGTGTCTCCACCCAACACAAAGGGAAACCAGTGGCTGAAGTTTTTACAGGACAGCATGCACCTGAAAGGTGAACTGTCACTTTTATGTGTTTTGGAATGATGTCAGATTTTTTTTGTTTGGTGATCAGCTGTAATCAGCTGATTAAATGTTTCACTGTTTGTTTGTTGTTTTTTAGAGAGCCCTTTGCTTTTTCCTTCATATCCCCAAAAGTCTTTGCACTTTGTCAAGAGGATGATGGAGAATGTGATTGAGGATTGTCTACAGAAACCTGCAGTGAGTTTTGTGTGCTGTGGATTCAAAGTTGGCATTAAAAGTTGTGTTTTCTCTCTTAAGTATTTTGTTTATTTGTGTGTAGGAAGTAATTGGAAAATCAGTAAAACAAGCCATCTTTTTGCCCTTGTACAACGTGCCTGAGAGGTATAATCCTATGTGTCTACTCATAATCTGTCATGTTTTAAATATGATCTGTACACTGTGACTGAATTTGTATTTATTTGTTTCTTTAGCTCGGAAAACACTCCTCGACTTTTTGAACTTCCATCTTTGTATGTAAACCACAAACCACCTACAGTTTTGTATCTGTAACAGCAAGACAGGGTTTTAATTAACGCTGTTCATTTGTCAACCTACAGGTGGAATGACAAAAAGGCCAAAATGCACTATGTTGTGTTTTGCATGCCAGAAATTTCAGCCCACAAACTCTACCTGTTGCGTAGAGGAACAGACCCAAACAGGTACATAGGTACATGTAAGTCAGCAAGTTCTTAGATATTTGATTTCTGTTTATAACCTGATTTGTTTCACTTGTGCAGAGCAATCCCAAACAGTGTCATGTCGATTGATCTCAGCCATCATCTTGACAGTGGAGATGATGAAAATGCTGCAGACCAGTGAGTCACGCTTATGTCGTTCCTTTACTGTATTAAAGAGATGTAAACACAAAGAAATGTCTCACCTGGAGAAAGGTGTTTGTAAGGCTCAAGATTTAATGTGAGTTTCTTTGTCAGGTTTCATTATGTTTACATCTGCCTGGATGCTCGTTTTTACGACGATGAAATGCTGACTGTGGTCTTAAAAGGATCCGAAGAACTCAGCAGCAGGCGTCTCCTTGCTCAAATTCCGATTTCTTCCATCTTAAGCTGTGAGACAGAATTCAACTGGGAGCCAAACCTGAGGTGTGCGTTTATGCAATGTTTTGATTTAGCTTCATTTAGTGATTATGAATCTCTTTCTGACAGCTAAAACATTTAAATTCAGGTTGTTTAGTGTGGATAGCTACACTCCACGGTCACATGCCACATGCATCATCAACGCAAATACACTGACCTGGTTCCTGGTTCATATCCCATACAGTTGTGTGCTACATGTTGATTCCTTTTTTCTCTCTTTCCCTTTCCTGTTCTCTCCACTTTCCCTATCAAGAAAGACACAAATGGCCCACCACTAATATTAAAAAAACCTGCATTTAGCTTTATTCAAAGTCAAGAAAATGTGGTTCAATTAATGTTGTCTTTTTTGTATGGTTTATGCCATCAAAGTAGAACATTTTGACCATTAGCGACATTGTGTCATGATATAAAAGTTGTGCCGACATTCCTTCGTGAACATTGCTTGGACATCCTTCCTGGATTTTGTATTTGGGTTTTTTGTTTGTTTGTTTGTTTTTTGGAATGTTTCCTTCTCATCAGTACAAAAATAACTAATAAAAGTTAAAAAAAAATTTTTTTTAAACCTTATACAGCACAAAAATAGAATCACACCTCTAGCACAATATTCAGGTGGATGAGTTATTTAAAAAATCACACCGCTAAATGTGGTTAAGAAGAGGGAATTATCCATAGAGGCCAAAACTGTTTTCATGCTTTTAATACTGTCGATTTTGGCGTTTTTATTATTTCACTCTATGATGATTGACTCATTTTTAGAGCCAGCCTCAAGTGGCCTGTGCACTCTTGCCCCACATAAGGCTAGTCAAAACTAGCTACAAAACAGCCCAGTGCTCAGTTTTTTTTTTTATTGTGTGTGTATTCAGGATCTGCTTCATAACCTCTCTCAAACCATAACCAGTTTTTTTGCCAGTGACACAACACTGCTGTCACAACAGTGTTTGCTCCGTTATATCTAATTAAGCCACCAGTTTTTTTTATTGTGCTTCACTTCAAAAGTCCAGCTGTCACTTTTAAACTACTCATTAAAATTTGCAGATTAGTAAGTACTATTTTATTCTATCTATTGGAGTCACTTGAATATGCAGTAAATGTAGGCAGTTTAGGACATTCTTATAAGACACAACTTTAACAAAGTGCATATCTCAGCTTTGCTTTTTGCATATTTTCAGGTTGGACCAACAGAGCAGTTCCATCCCGTGCCAAGGTCTGGTGTTGGGTAATCAGTGGCGTGAACTGGAAAACATGAAGGCGCAGTTTGTGGCTGTCAATGGAATCCGTAAAGTGGCCTGCGTGGTAAGAATTCACATTGTGTTTAGTGTATGGGGATTTTAATTCAGGATATAATGGGTGAATCATCTGCACTGCTGTTTTTTTCAGTAATCAGTATAATCTTGTCTAAACCATTTTTCAGTCTTCTCACATTTATCTGGCAGTGGGGGAATTCCAGTGAGTGAATAATGTGTACTGTTGCCAAACACTGACTTTTTCTTTCCAGCTAAGTGCCAATCTGAGACACACACGTGTTTTTGAGATGGATGTGGAAGATGAAGATGATGAGGGAGCTGACTCACAGAATGCCAGTGCTGACCAGGATGGGCTGGAAAATACCATGAACAGCCAGGGGCAGGGAGAGGCGGAGAGTTTGGAGGCTGAAGCTGAGGCTGGGGAGCAGGGAGGCGGAAAGAGTGTGTTTCAAAAACCTGAGGAGCACCTGGAGTCAGAGGAAGCCCTGGACCTCCCCTGAGACTGAGAAACAAACAATCTCCAACAAACTAAGCTCCATCTTTCTTTTTTTCTTACTAAACTTTTGTTTTTGTTGTGTTTTTTAACAGCGTTTTGTAAAAAATAAAGATAAATAAAGCTACGTGCGCATGTCTGTTACATCTTTTTTTTTGTCTTGAATGTTTTTTCCTTGGATCTTTTAAATTGAATGTCACAGGGACTAAGAACAAGGCAGGCAGGGCCCAAATAAAATCAGAATATTTGATTTAAAAAAAAAAACTGGCATAGAAAACATTAAAAAATATTTACACTGCCCTCCAAAAGTATTGACACAGTGAGGCCAATTGATTTATTTTTGCAATAGACTGAAATTGCTGAGACAAAAGATCGACATCTCAGCTTTTATTTCCAGGTGTTTACATCTGGTTCGGGCACACAGTTCATAAAATATACACAGCTCAAAAAAATAAAAGGAACACTCAAATGACACATCCTAGATCTGAATGAATTAAATTTTCTCATTGAATACTTTATCTACAAAGTTGAATGTGCTGACAACAAAATCACACAAAAATCATCAATGGAAATCGAATTTATTAACCAATGGAGGCCTGGATTTGGAGCCACACACAAAATAAAAGTGGAAAAACACACTACAGGCTGAACCAACGTTGATGTAATGTCCTTAAAACAAGTCAAAATGAGGCTCAGTATTGTGTGTGGCCTCCACGTGCCTGTATGACCTCCCTACAACGCCTGGGGATGCTCCTGATGAGGTGGCGGATGGTCTCCTGAGGGATCTCCTCCCAAACCTGGACTAAAGCATCCGCCAACTCCTGGACAGTCTGTGGTGCAACGTGACGTTGGTGGATGGAGCGAGACATGATGTCCCAGATGTGCTCAATTGGATTCAGGTCTGTGGAATGGGCGGGCCAGTCCATAGCTTCAATGCCTTCATCTTGCAGGAACTGCTGACACACTCCAGCCACATGAAGTCTAGCATTGTCTTGCATTAGGAGGAGCCCAGGGCCAAACGCACCAGCATATGGTCTCACGAGGGGTCTGAGGATCTCATCTCGCCATGCAGCCCTCCAAAGAATTGCCACCCCACACTATTACTGACCCACTGCCAAACCTGTTATGCTGAAGGATGTTGCAGGCAGCAGATCGCTCTCCACGGCATCTCCAGACTCTGTCATGTCTGTCACATGTGCTCAGTGTGAACCTGCTTTCATCTGTGAAGAGCACAGGGCGCCAGTGGCGAATTTGCCAATCCTGGTGTTCTATGGCAAATGCCAAGCGTCCTACACAGTGTTGGGCTGTGAGCACAACCCCCATCTGTGGACGTTGGGCCCTCATACCATCCTCATGGAGTTGGTTTCTAACCATTTGTGCAGACACATGCACATTTGTGGCTTACTGGAGGTCATTTCGCAGAGCTTTGGCAGTGCTCCTCCTGTTCCTCCTTGCACAAAGGCGGAGGTAGCGGTCCTGCTGCTGGGTTGTTGCCCTCCTACGGCCTCCTCCACGTCTCCTGGTGTACTGGCCTGTCTCCTGGTAGCGCCTCCAGCCTCTGGACACTATGCTGACAGACACGGCAAACCTTCTTGCCACAGCTCGCATTGATGTGCCATCCTGGATGAGCTGCACTACTTGAGCCACTTGTGTGGGTTGTAGAGTCCGTCTCATGCTACCACGAGTGTGAAAGCACCACCAACATTCAAAAGTGACCAAAACATCAGCCAGAAAGCATAGGTGCTGAGAAGTGGTCTGTGGTCCCCACCTGCAGAACCACTCCTTTATTGAGTGTGTCTTGCTAATTGCCAATATTTTCCACCTGCTGTCTATTCCATTTGCACAACAGTGCACATCAGTGTTGCTTCCTAAGTGGACAGTTTGATTTCACAGAAGTTTGATTTACTTGGAGTTATATTGTGTTGTTTAAGTGTTCCCTTTATTTTTTTGAGCAGTGTATATAGTCTCAAGGGAAGGGTGGCTGTCAAGAAGGAAGGGAACCAGGCTCAGGTATGCTGAGTTACACAAGAACTGGATGGAAAATTGGTGGCAATAGGTCTTATGGAGCAATGAATCCAAATTTGAAAATTCTAGTTCAAATTGTCAGTATACAAGGAGAAGATCAGGAGAGGTAGAACAGTGAGTGTCTACAGTCATCTGCAAAACATGTTAAAAGCTCTGTTGAGATTTGGAGCTGCAGTTCAGCCAATGGTGTTGGGGATCTTATCAAAACAGATGGGATTATGATCCACCCTGCAATACCATCTGGAAAGCCTCTGATTGGCAGTGGTTTCAGTTCATTGTGACAATGATCCCAAACACACTGCCAATGCAGTAAAAGCATACCTGGATAGAAAAATGCCCAACGGAACACTATCAGTCACCGACTGACCTCCCCAAAGCCTGAAACTCAACATTATTGAAGCAATGTGGGATCATCTTAACAGAGAACAGAGCAAAAATGCAGCCAACATCCAAAGAAGAGCTTTGAACGTCCTCCAAGAAGCCCCGAAAACTATTCCTGAAGAGTACTTAAAGAAATTACAAAAAAGTTTGTCAGTGTTGAAGAATAAAGGTGGTCACACCAAATATTGATTTTCAAACTTGTTAGAATTTAGTAGTATTTATTTTTTGTCTGATACACTGTATTTCCATGTATATTTATATGTTTCAAGAAATCACTACATCTATTTCTCATTTTCCTAGCAAATTACAAAAGACTTTTAATACTGTAAATTCCATGGCTTTGTTTCGTTATTTCAGTTTATTTTAAAAACAGCCCGTTTTTTTTTTTTTTTTTTTACATTATTAGCTTGTAGGACTCTGTATCCAGGTAGTTATAAATAAATAAAATGTTGTAATTATGTAATAATTATAATTTAAATTCATAAATAAACATTCAGGCTAGCAAAACTCTGCGTTTAATAGTTCATTCACATTTTAAAATGTGGTTTCTGTAGCCAAATCATTGATGCACATCTTTGTGCTGTAAGAGTGGTTATATGTGCACGCGCAAATAGGTGTTGGTTACGTGGTCGCTCCCGATGTGAAACGTGGTGACGTGTATTATCCGCCGCCTGTTGGTCTTTCACAGTTGGTGACGAGTATTATGAAAATGGCCTCAACCCTGCCCGTGAGCACGAATAACCGGAGAAGATGACGACGCTGAGCTTTTCAAGTCAGTTGAACACCAAAGTGTCTTCTTTGAACACCCTTATAGCAGTGAAGTAAACAAAAACAAAGGAACTCTCGGCAAAGAAACGACTAAAAATACCCCCGACCACCGCATATTTTCGTAGGGCTGAGAGGAGCCACTATGGAGGATATCAACTCTAATATCAACGCGGACTTGGAGGTGCGGAAGCTCCAGGACTTGGTGAAGAAACTCGAACAACAAAATGAGCAGCTCCGGAGCAGGTCTACGATGTTGTCCTCGTCCGGAGCGATGTCAGGGAACCACAGACCCCTGAGCGCCGGATACGACTCTTCGTCCCTGTCAGCGGGGATGGCAGCCGGTCTGGCCGGCTTCCCTGGGGTGGGGTTCGCCGGAACGGGCGGCTACGGTGGGCTACTGGAGAACAACCGCTGTTTAAACCCCAGACTGTCTTACGACGGCATCAGTTTCAGGAGGGCGTATGAGGGTGAGGGGGCATCTGCTGCCACCGCTCTATCGAGTATGAACTCACTTTATTCAGACACTAGCAGGGGCTTCACGGATGAAGGGGAAACCTCAATCCTAGATGAAGTGGAAATCTTAGATCTCGAAGACATGGATTGTCTAAACGAAGACGAGGACAGCTGGTGAGTCAAAGCCTTGTCTTGGAGGTAACTTGCCTTCTCAGCCTTGTTTGTGTCTTCAGGGCTGGGTGACAGCTTTAAATGCCTGGTCACAGCTGCTATGCAAATTAGCTGCCACCACAAACGCCTGGCATGAACAATCATCTCAGTAGCTTGCCTGAAATATGAAGTCATCCCCACTGAAGGAGCCCCATTATGGATTACTGACTGCAGGATGTTGTTTGGCAAGTCATATGGGTGATCCCAAGCCACTTCTGTGACTGACTATAAAATGCAGGCTTTGTCTTACAGTCGTTGTCAGACTGTTCTCCATTATTTCATACCTTGCTTGGAGTTTGTCCATTGGTTTCAAAGATAGATCAGCAGGCTTATGGGCACAGGCTCTCAGCTGACGGGGGCCTGAGGTCTGAGATCATCAGTTTTTGGTGCTGTGATGTGACAGATTGCTTGGCTTGTCATGTACAGTAAAAAATCAAAGTTGTTTTCCTACCAAAGGCCATGTGGGAGAGGTAGCCATGGTTATGTTCTTCCTCTGAAATCCCTTTAGCACAGCAGTTGGCACAAAGCTACAAGTGCTCTGCAGCACGAAATGAGAGATGTGAAATAGGACAGTCATCTTCAAACTCCAGACTAGATTGGATTTGACTGTTTTTAGAGATGTAGATTTACAGAGATGTCATTATAGAAAATGAGTAGTTTCTTCTAAGGCCACCATTATTGACTGGATGAGACTATAATGATGGACCTTGTCTTTAGGACATGGTTATCTATCTTATTAGGAGGGGTTTGTATGTTTTGCGTCTGCTATGGTAATGATACTGTAGTAGGCAACATGACAGTGTAATTCTTGAAGCATCTTAATGGCAGTTTCAAAGTCTACAACAATCAGGGCATATTATCTGTTTTGAAGTTGAACATGTGTCAAGTGCTCTTTTTAGAGTATTTCTAACAAAGACACTGTTTTTACAAGGGAGGATAAACACAAATCCTGCTCATCAGTTTGCGTTTTTTGCAATTATTATTTGAGCTAACTCAGCCTTTCCTCTCTTGCATGCAGCTACGTGCCCGTGCCAGCTACTGAGCCCTCGGCATCCAACTACTTTCAGACATTGCTCACTCATGCCCAACTGAGCTAGTCTCATTATGCCCTGGCCGTTTGTCCACCCTCTGGATCAGATTGATATCTGGGATTACCCTGTAGTGCCTAGCTTTTGCCAGCTCCTGTCACAGACTCCTGTAATCCCATGAATTAGCATCAGAGTGGATTTAAAAAGGCTGCCTGACCCTGCAGTGCTCGGCCTATCAATAGATGCCCATCGCTCTCTTGTTTCTGCATATGAATCACACACATCATTTTTTTCAGTGCTGGGAGAATGAAGATGTAGATTTACATTGTGCCGTACCACATTTGAGTGACCATTGCTGCGATGATAAACAATGAAAATGTGCAGTCCCAGTTTCAGGCTGGTATTTCTCTGCACTTGTTTTGCCTGCAATGCTTCTGCTTTCATCTTGAAAGGCTTCCTCTATGGCTGCAACAGTGCTGACAGCTGCTGACTCAGATTTCTCCTCTGAGTGGAAACTCTTCTCTTCTCTTCTCTTCTCTTCTCTTCTCTTCTCTTCTCTTCTCTTCTCTTCTCTTCTCTTCTCTTCTCTTCTCTTCTCAAACATTTGTTTAGAGAAGAGAGGACAAACACAAAGTAGCAAGCAGTTCTCGCAGTTTGTAGCCTTGTTTTACCTTTTTACTTTGATTGAGGGCCAGACGTGTGCTATTCAATGTAAAATTATTTAAATCTCAGAAAAGTTCCCACCTAACTGAAAATTAGCTGATTTTCTTTTTTGTCTTAGTTGCAGGTTCTCAAAGTTGATAGAGGCTGGTTGAAATTTGGCCCTTTTTAAAAGGCCTTATTTGTCCAGCATTTTTGAGCCCTCAAAACTTACTACATTAAATTGATTGAAAACCATGTTTAGGCTCTATTAGAAAGTGAATTCACATAAATCTTACACCCACTTAAAGTGTCACAATCTGAAGCCCAAATCATATTTTTGTTCAGCATGTCTGTTTTTGTTTTTTTAAACAAATTTGAGCATCAGTATATATGATGGGATATATCATAGTTTCAGCAGAAAAACTGCACCAATCTAATGTAGAATAATTGAACAAAGCATTGGCACTCAGGATGTTTGATCTGTTTTCTGCATTTTGGATACATTTTCAGAGGTCATATACCCCATATGCACTAGGTGGCTGGTCAGAACAGGTTGTCAGTGGTCTCTTTACATTTTGATACCAGTCTCATCTTCTAGCCATGATTGCTTCTCCTGATAAGAAGTTATGAGGACTCAAAAATGCTGGAAAAAATTAGAGAGCTTATCAAGCGCAAAATTTTAAACTAAAGTTTTAAACTTCAAGGAGCTATAACTATAACTATTTTCATAGTATGAATGTAAAATTCTGCATGGCTCCATTAAATATGCTAATGACATTGCATACAAAAAGGCAGCTGACCCTAGGAGGAAGGCATTCACTGTGGGAATGATACATGTATAGTTTATTGTCATGCTGAAATTGTCTCATGGTAAACAAATACACAGTGCTCTCTTTACACTCAGCACTGATGTAGTCAACTCCGCCTCCCACATAGACAGATGTGTGTATAAAGGGTGGATGTAGCCACATTGACATCACCCAGTGGTTTTGGACTCTTCATTTTGAAGCTTCATTGTTTTGGATGCTGCCATGCTGGTTTTTGGAGCCAGAAGTTACCATATGTAGATGAGAAGGCGCAGCACTAAGTTCTGCACTGATGTTAGCTAGCTTTGTTAGCAAACAGCATTCAAAAACTGTACAGCTGGGTACAGTGCACAGACACAGATACCTGCTAATTAGTGCCAAGTAACAGACTGATAAAATACTATTCACCAAAACTGGAACCTAAATTTCCAAGCGCCTGCACCTACCAAGCAGCCCCACTCATTAGTTCCAGCTGCCTGCCAGCTTCAGTATCCAGGTGGATCAGTCTTTAATAAATTCTCCCTGCTCAGAATTATTATGAAGTGGGGAACTATCCATAGAAACCATAACCATATTTTGTACCAGGCTGTAAACATGGTTTTTAATGCTGTGAAGTTGAATATTTTAACATTGAAGCCTCTGGGAATTGATCCATTAAAGAAGCTGCATTTTTTTGGCACTTCTGTGTTAGTTTAATTTTTTTTAGCTCTGGAAGCTGCTTCTTGGTCTCTCACCTCAGTTTTTTCTTTCTTTTTTTTTAAATAAGAAAACATGAATTCCTTCCTGCCTGTCCACATTATCCACTATAGGGCAGCGTTCAGTAAAAAAAAACAGGTTCAAACCCACAGCTTGTTATCCTCTCAATCACATTCCCTTTGAGTCACAGCATATATGAGGTGTGAGCTGTCAGTCATCATTAGAGGAGGAAGATAACATGTGCTGTTGATATTTTTCTAGGTTATATGAGGCAAAGCTGAACAGTCCCCTTCAAAAAGCCTTGAGTCCTATTGTGTGGTGCCGCCAAGCTCTGGACAATCCGAGCCCTGAGATGGAATCAGCCAAGCGCTCCCTCATCCACAGACTGGACCTCACCATGTCAGGTAAACAAGAACATCTCAACTTCATGAGCAGCAGCAGAAATAGTTGGAATTGTGATGCGCTTAATTTATATTCCTTTTAGCATGAGGTCAGAAAAGTCATGTTTACCTGAATATGTTATCTGGATAGTTTAAGATCAGTGGGTCTTTCCTATTAGTGCCTGGTATTGAGATGTGTTCTCATCTTGCCCATAATTGTCTGTCTGGTCTTTCAACAGTTTGTGAGGTTTTAATTGCACTTAAGGCATGTTCGACACTCTGCAGTTTATGCCTAAACTATGGATGTCACAACTCAGGAAAAAAACAACTCACAAGCATCATCGGTTGTACAGGAATAAAAGAAGTTGAAACAGGAAATAAAGCAATTGCTTTAGTTTCCACAGGGAGTCTCATTTTTTCCAACAGCTGAAGGATCTCCCTCTTTGTCAGAAAACAGTATATGAACTCCTTGATTGAATCACTGAAATGCCGGTAAAGGCCAACCTGCTTGCAAACTTGTGTCTCCAGCCAGGTTTACATAAATTGAAAGGTGCACAATAAACCACACCACCACCAAAGTGCACAGTAGCAGCTGTGTCCTCACTTTTGGTGCGATTTGCAAGCATAAAGTTCCAGATGATGTTGATGCATTCATATGATTTGGTCTGAGTGGGACTGGGGTTTCTTTTGTTTTTTGTTTTTTAAAGCAACAGTTCTTTTATTTTCTGCTTATTTTGCTGGCAAATTGTGTGAGAAGTTTATATTTTGCCCTGGGACCTGCAAAATATTTATACTTTTGTGTCATTTGATAGTTGCTAAGGTGCTTTGGGCATATAAGGTATTTACTTATTTATATTTACATCTGTGACTTTTTTGGTTTGCTGCTTTTGCAGCCATTTCTTCTCAAACAGCAGTATCAACAGTTCTAAACTGATGCATATAAAGAATGACATACTGAAAGGTCTGATCTCACTGGCAGACCTATCAGTGTCTGATCCCACAGTGTGTAGCTGGATTAAAATTGTTGTGAATTGCAGACATACTCGAGAGTTTATGCATGCGCAAAATTTTACATCCATGCCAAAATTGGGGTTTAAATACTTTTGCTGTTGATCAGACTACTTAAAATAACAGGTAAAGTCATTGTCACAACTGTACATGGAGCAATCATGCTAATGTGTGTAGTCACTCTCCCAAGGCCCATTTTGAGTGAGTAAAAACCCTGAAAAGACAACATGAATGTTTTGGTTTTAACCACATTATATCACCCCGATTTCCCTCATTTTTATGCCTGTGGGGTTTTTGACTTCTCTAATTATAGTCAACCTCTCCGTGAGGAGAACTGGCCTCAAATCCTCGAAGCTAAACTAAGAGGGGGATCATTTCCATTTTGACAGTGGTATGCTCATGTGACAGTTGGATCATGTTAAGCAACAGTCCAGTGAAGGTTGTTCACTGGGGTCAGTGTTGTGCAAGAAGTACCTGGTTACATAGTACCGTCCTCATCGGTGGATGCTGAAACTTGTTTATAGTGGGTGCTCAAATAATATGATTATTCCACAGAGCAGATATGCATTATGGAATATGATGTGTTGGGCTGTCTTCTAAGTGACGATGAATCAGATCAAAGTCAGGTATGTGTAATGCAACTTATTGCTCTTTATTGGCTGTTTATACCGCCACTATGGGCTGGACTATACAGTGCCTTGCGAAAGTATTCGGCCCCCTTGAACTTTTCAACCTTTTGCCACATTTCAGGCTTCAAACATAAAGATATAAAATTATAATTTTTTGTGAAGAATCAACAACAAGTGGGACACAATCGTGAAGTGGAATGAAATTTATTGGATGTGTCAAAACTTTTTTAACAAATAAAAAACTGAAAAGTGGGGCGTGCAATATTATTCGGCCCCCTTGCGTTAATACTTTGTAGCGCCACCTTTTGCTGCAGTTACAGCTGCAAGTCTCTTGGGGTATGTCTCTATCAGTTTTGCACATCGAGAGACTGAAATTCTTGCCCATTCTTTCTTGCAAAACAGCTCAAGCTCAGTGAGGTTGGATGGAGAGTGTTTGTGAACAGCAGTCTTCAGCTCTTTCCACAGATTCTCGATTGGATTCAGGTCTGGACTTTGACTTGGCCATTCTAACACCTGGATACATTTATTTGTGAACCATTCCATTGTAGATTTGGCTTTATGTTTTGGATCATTGTCTTGTTGGAAGATAAATCTCCGTCCCAGTCTCAGGTCTCTTGCAGACTCCAACAGGTTTTCTTCCAGAATGGTCCTGTATTTGGCCCCGTCCATCTTCCCATCGATTCTGACCATCTTCCCTGTCCCTGCTGACGAAAAGCAGGCCCAAACCATGATGCTGCCACCACCATGTTTGACAGTGGGGATGGTGTGTTCAGGGTATTGAGCTGTGTTGCTTTTACGCCAAACATATCGTTTTGCATTGTGGCCAAACAGTTCGATTTTGGTTTCATCTGACCAGAGCACCTTCTTCCACATGTTTGGTGTGTCTCCCAGGTGGCTTGTGGCAAACTTTAAACGAGACTTTTTATGGATATCTTTGAGAAATGGCTTTCTTCCTGCCACTCTTCCATAAAGGCCAGATTTGTGCAGTGTACGACTGATTGCTGTCCTATGGACAGACTCTCCCACCTCAGCTGTAGATCTCTGCAGTTCATCCAGAGTGATCATGGGCCTCTTGGCTGCATCTCTGATCAGTCTTCTCCTTGTTTGAGAGGAAAGTTTAGAGGGACGGCCGGGTCTTGGTAGATTTGCAGTGGTCTGATACTCCTTCCACTTCAATATGATTGGTTGCACAGTGCTCCTTGAGATGTTTAAAGCTTGGGAAATCTTTTTGTATCCAAATCCGGCTTTAAACTTCTCCACAACAGTATCTCGGACCTGCCTGGTGTGTTCCTTGGTCTTCATGATGCTCTCTGCACTTGGAACAGAACCCTGAGACTATCACAGAGCAGGTGCATTTATACGGAGACTTGATTACACACAGGTGGATCCTATTTATCATCATCAGTCATTTGGGACAACATTGGATCATTCAGAGATCCTCACTGAACTTCTGGAGTCAGTTTGCTGCACTGAAAGTGAAGGGGCCGAATAATATTGCACGCCCCACTTTTCAGTTTTTTATTTGTTAAAAAAGTTTGACACATCCAATAAATTTCATTCCACTTCACGATTGTGTCCCACTTGTTGTTGATTCTTCACAAAAAATTAACATTTTATATCTTTATGTTTGGAGCCTGAAATGTGGCAAAGGGTTGAAAAGTTCAAGGGGGCCGAATACTTTCGCAAGGCACTGTATGATCTTTGTTGAACATTGCTCATAGCCTTAGACGACCTTCCTTGAGAAACCTCGTTTTGCCAAGCTAGCTGCTAATTATGGCCAATACTGCTGACATTCCTCTTAATAATCCTCACTGAATGGTTCAATTCTAGGATGTTTTTATATTCATAAAACTCATCTTTGGAAAAACAATGATTTAGTGCAGTACATTAACAGAGAATTGAACTCACTTTTACATTTAAGTCATAAAACTCACCATCTGTTAAAACCATGAAACCTTAACTTGGAATTATGCTAAGGTTTCACGGTTTTACCAGATAACAGGTAACTTGGAATTATGTTATCTTAATTTCACTTTTCGGTGTTTCTCCATGCCCCACTAGTGGAGCCTGTCCCACAGTTTGAGAAACACTGATTTAAGCAGCAATGCTTACTTGTGGTGATATCATCACTGTAGGTGTGGCAGGATAACGTCATCCTGAAAAATACCCCCTTTGTCACTGTAGCATCTGCCCCACCTCTTCACGTCATTCCTCAGATGGCACTGATGGAAAGTGTAAGTGCAGCTAAATTTCTCTGGGGACTCTTATGATTCATGGACCATGTGGTGAAGACATTCAGATCTAATAAATTAAACACTAATATCATCATTTTTAGTAAAATATTTAAGATAATTTTTCTGAAATTTTGCATGTAGATGTCAAAAGACGAATTTTCAGGTTTCCTAGTGTCTCAGTCTCTGACTCAGCCTCTGACTCAGCTGCATTTAAGTTTGGAAATTTACATTCCAAGGAAGTCAATTTGTATAAATGTTTATGGGAAAATGGTGCTTGGCCCCTTTGCATATACCCTTCATGAACATGCTCCTGACTAGTTAACTGGCTCAGTTTCTTTTTTTTTTTTAAATTAAATGCAATGCAGTGTTCATTTTGTAAATAAAAAGGAGGATAAAGTACAGTAAGCTTTACTGTTATTGACAAGTCAGTAGCCAATGAGTTTGCAGACTCACTTGGTTTCAGAGTCAAGTCTACCCTGTGTTAATGATATCTGTTTAAAAACAAAACAAAACAAAAAACCCTAAGGTGGGGATGGTGAAAGTGCTCAGCTTCAGTAACTGTGGTGGCTATACATCCATATTTGTTATAAATGGTCATAATAGATCATTTTTTTTATAGTGAAGTGAAACTGAGTACTAAATAATACTATTACAGCTGTGTACTGCAGCTGTTTGTGGCAGTCAGCATCAGCCTTTTTGGGAAGACTGCACCCAAGTGTTTCTGAAATCTTTGGATGAATTCCCATAGTCCTTCTCTCTGCATAGCTAGAGAGCTACGCAAACGCAAAGCCATGAATTTGGTTTTAAGCACTACATTCTGAGAGCATTTGTGTCTTTGTGAGAGTCACCAGACAGGCCTTTATTGCTCCGAGCTGAAGTCTCTTTCACACCCGACTTCTAGCAGGAGCATGGAAATGCTGTTGCTATGGGATCAGCAAATAAACTCTTCACTTGTGGCCAAAGTGTAGACTTCCTTAGGTCTTAAAATCTGATCTGCGTGAAGATTTTGCATCTGCCTAACATTGTGCTGTCTTCTGCAGCAAGTGCACATACAAATGTTTTAAATACGGCCATGTTTGCGAGAAGTGACCAAACCTTTTGTGTGTGCACACCCTGTTAAAATCCTATCCCCAGATGACGTGTCTCAGTTATGTAACTAACAACAGGGAGGAAAACGCCTGGGAGATATCTCCTTGAGTTGGCTGTACTAGTCAGAAAGCACAACTTCATTCATACCAGACAGCCCAGATATGCAGTGAAACCACTTTATTATTAGAGCTGAACAATTAAACAACGCTCATTTCCTTAGCACTGCTGTGACAGCTGTTCCACAGTGTAGATCCAGAGCATGTGAAACACCCAAGAGGTCCCAACCACAGTCACATGGCTGACCTGCCCTGTTTTCAGCTCTGACTTTTGCACAGTTGTTACACCTCCTTTTACATGTCTTTGCCAGTTTTATCTTCTCTGGTGTATTTATCTTTAGCATACAAAAGTTTCTCTATTTGCTCGTCTCTTGTGATAATGCTTACAGCTCCATGCTGCTGTTTTGACCAATTTATTCATTTTATTTTATTTTTGTATCAAATAGCCTCAGTGCCACGGTTTGTCCTCTTGTTCTCTCACCCTTTAAAGCCTTAAGGAGTCTGTTGTGTGCCGCCTCATTTAGCTTTAGTTTTGCTTGTGGAACATGGCCTGTTTCCACAACTGCCACAGTCCAATTTCATATCACAGTAAATGGAAATGACAACAGTCACAGTGGGTAGAAAGAACATTTCCTTTTCCTTCTTCTGACTTCTTGTTCTAGTACATGCAGGTTTCAAGGGCACTCTATTTTTATTGGTCCCTGTGCTACTGATCCCCTCAGACTGGTCTCATTCTACTGATAGTGTGCTGCTGGATTGCTGTGATAGCCTAGGTCACCTAACCACCTCAAAATCCTCTAAAACCTCACTTGGGCCCATGAGCTGTAGCACCATTATGATTTTTAGCTTAGAGCCAGTAAAGACTAAGGTATGCCAAGTTTTGTGACTCATCCACTTCATTGTACACAAACAGGCAGGATTTTTAAAAAAGTTTAGGATAGACTTGAATGAAAAAATTACCAGATGTGGGGCTTGGCTCAATTTAGAAGTGATTTTGAAGTAATCATTTCTTTTCCATTGTGAGATACAGTGTTGGAAATTTCATGCCATGTCATCATATCTATCACAAATATTTATCAAATTCACATAGGGGGCATTGTAATATCACAAAGAGATCCTGAGATCCTTCTAGAACGGGTTATTGTACTCAAGTAAAACTAAAACTAGGTATGAAAAAATATTGTTTAGTTAACTGAAATAAAATAAAAACTACATGAAAAGTAATTTGAACAATATGGTATATGGTGAAAACTGACTGAAATAAAATAAAAATATATAGAATATTTCTGGTTTTAGTTTGTGAATTTGGTCAAATTTGCCAACAGAACCAGTCTGAGGAGGCTTTGGTGCAGATATTTACTTACAGATGTCTTCGTTAAGGTTATCCTGGGAAAAACACCGGCTCCGACATGGCCAGCATGCTCCAGCTCAGGACAGTGTTTGCAATTCCATCAAATGCCCCACAATGCATTTGTGAAGCATCCGTATTGTTCAAAATGGTGCTGGGTCTATTTTTAACGGAAGCTACATCAAGTTGCAATGTGCAGAAGAGGAGTGCAGGAAGTCGGATACAGGAACAGCATAGGGAATTCTGTCAGTTTTCAAAATAAAAGACACTCTACAGACTAAATGCTCTGCTTCCAAAACGGTTGGACCTGAAGCTCTTTGAAGGACAGAACAAAACCTCAGCCGAGATACAATATTACAGTCACGCACCTGTTATGTCCCATGATCAGCTGGCTTCAGCAAGTGTTGTCTCTGTATTGTAATACCTGATCTGAACTTCAGCCTTTTCAAATACTTACCCATATTTGAATTCCAAAAAACAACAACAAAAAAAAACAAACTAAAAGTAACACTGAAACTATTAAAAACTCAACTAAAACTTAAATATAAATATATAACAGTATAAGTTTGATATATGAGCAAACCCATTCTGAAAACAAAATTTGAAATCAAAAACAAAATTAAAAAGTAATAAAAAAAAATAAAAAAAAATAAACTAGCTCTGTTCTGGATCCAGTGACTCAGTGCATTCATGGTATAAAGGCAGTTTTCAGCCTTGGTGGAACTGTGCAGTGTGGCACTGCTGTTCATGATTTTACCGTAAGCAGTCACAGAAATATGCGGTTGCCATGCAAACCTGATTGTGATCTATACATATAGTGGAGCTTTAAAGACATGCAGCTAAATATTTACTCTTAATTGCATTGGATTTTCTGGAAGAGTCTCACCAGGTAAACATACTTAATCTGTTGACCTGGGAAAACAAAGTGTTCTTTGCTTAAGTGTGTTAAGCGTTTCAGGCTAAACATGTTTCAGTGTTGTTGACGTTCCTGAGGAGCTGATCCGTGTGGATGGCAGCAGAGCGGACATGATGGCGTTTTCTAAATAATGCAGGAAGACAGAGTGCAGAGCATAACGTGGAAAGGGAGAAAGTGAAAAGAAGGATGTGGAAAAAGCAGAAAGATGATCTTAAGAGGCTGCCTGCCAGTCGCCACAGAGCAATGTTAAACACATCTACTCAGAGAGATTAAAACAGAGGAATGATGGGTAAATGAGCAAACTCAGAGACACTAACCATCCAAACCAACTAAAGTATCCCTGTGACAGTGTGTCCAGAGTCTGATCATGATCCAGACCAGCAACTCTGGACTGGAGCCTGTGACTGCTGTTTCGCTGGGTTTCACAGAGAATTGTATTGTGCTGTGTGCGTATATGGACTGAATGGCGTTCATTGTTAGGCGTTTGTCCCAGCTAATGATGGAGGAACTCTCCATCAGGCCCACACTCAGCATATGGTATAAGAGACTCAATCAGACTGCCTGCACAGTGGAAAGCTTTCATAGATGTGCCGGCTTCGAGCAGAGACTGCTGACGTTTGTAGTCAAATACTCAGAAGGCCAACAAGCTTCATCAGGGTTATTAGGGGGTTACAGCATATAGATGGTGCTATGTTAACATACTGAACAAGTTTTGACCCCGAATTTCTGAGTAGCATTTTAGGCTGCCTTTTCTTAGCTTTTATTCCTCTAATTGGCTATCAAGACAGTTATGATTCTTGGTTGAAACCGTAAGATTAGTAGTTGTAATTTTTTTTTAAGCTTGTAATTTATAAAAAGAAAATGAAACAAAAATTGAATCTTTGGCATCACACTATTCTTCAACAGGTATGTAGGGGGTGTTTATGTGGTTGATGTAAAAAAACAAAAAAACAAAACCCATGATGTATATTTTTTTTGGTTTTTTTTATTATTTATTCCTTCTTTAGGTGTATAAAAACAGATATACAGAGTGGCTGTGGCTCAGGAGGTACAGGTTGTTGGTTCGATTCCAGGCTGCATGCCAAAGTATCCTTGGGCAAGATACAGATCCCCAAGTTGCTTTCCGACGCAAGCGTTGGAGTGTGACTGTGTGTGAATGGTAGACGGTAAAAGCACTTAGTTTACATACAGATGGAAGTGCTTGTATGAATGGGTAAATGCAAATGTGTTGTATAAGTGCTTTGAGTGCTCAGTAAGAGTAAGAACTGTATAAGAACTAGTCCATTTACCATATATTCATTATAGTCTTTCAGCACTTCAGAATATTCAGCCAGCCCAAAATTAACTTTTTATTTTGGCAGTTTTAGCTGTTTCATAGATGTCCGTGAGTGAGACGATATGAAACTGCATAACAACCTCCCCGCAAATATGTAGCCAGCATGGACTTTGGCCTCTTTTGAGACATAAAAACTTTAATGGCAAATCTTTCTTGAGTTTCTCATGTGATGCCATCTAATGTTTTAATTTTGCTTTTTGACTCTGCAGCCAACAAGCGCAGGAGCCTGTATGGAAGTCCGTACAACCAGCAGAGTTATGGAAGCCCTTATAGCACAAATGCAGCCAACAGCCCTTACAGTAGTGGCTTCAACTCCCCATCCTCTACCCCCAGCAGAGTGCCCATTGTTAGACAGCAGCTAATGCCCAGTAACACAAGTATGAATATCTCTACAGTTCACTGTCTGTTTCAGAATATTTGTTTACTTTATCAGTATAATGTTCACTAATGGTTTCCTCACCAGTTCACCAGCGAAACTCGGCAGCAGAGAGGAATCCTCCTGCAGTTAGTCCGCAGTCATCGGTGGACAGTGAACTGAGCACGTCAGAGATGGATGAGGACTCAGTGGGATCCTCAACGACCTACAAACTCAATGATGTCACTGATGTCCAGATACTGGCACGCATGCAAGAAGAGAGTATGTATCTGTCATCTCCAGCTGTATTCTTCAGTTTCCTGCAATTAAACAGTTTTTTTTACATTGCACTTTTTTGTCAACAGGCTTGAGACAGGAGTACGCTGCAACAGCATCCAGACGGAGCTCAGGTTCGTCCTGCCACTCACTGCGACGCAGCACCTTCAGTGACCAGGAGTTAGATGCTCATAGTCTGGAGGACGAGGAGGAGGCGGTGCACCCGGCCTTTCACTTGCCCTCCAACCGCTTCAGCCCCTCCCCTCGCCACTCTCCACGTGCATCCCCAAGAAATTCTCCCCGCTCACGCTCCCCTGCTCGTTCCATTGACTACAGCCACAGCCGGGGATCGCCCCAGCCCATCATCAGCCGTCTGCAGCAGCCTCGCCACTCACTGCAGAGCCATGGGCATGACCTTCAAACTAATGTGGTGAGAAATGAAGGTAAACAACAGAGCACAAGTGTAACACATGACTTACACATTTCATTTATTCCAGTGTTTCCCACAGATTTAGATTCTGTTTTCAGCACAGGGGGAAAAACGGCACAGTGAATGAACTATTAAATAATGTGTTTATAAGATGCTCTTCTGTCAGTACCTTAATAAACAGCTACTTAGTAGCAGATAAATAACAGTTGAACAGAATTAGATGAATCTCCAATGAACTTCTCTCCTGTGGTTGGACTCCAAAGCCATGGTGTTGCAAGGCAGTTGGCGACAGTTGTCCTCGCTCTGCAATCTCAGTGAGATGGTGACCTTTCCACTTCCACTTGTTGTTCTCCACAGCAGAATGACTGCCATCACCAGATGCATCAGGTGGTGGCATTGGAGTCTGTTGGTTTGCAGGACAATAAACTAAAGCAGCCAAAGACTCCCACAACCATGATCTGGCCAACAAGCCACCCCCCAAAAAAAACTGCATTCTTTCTAGTGGCCAGAAGGGGCCGAGAATTCAGAACCTAAATGAAATGGACCCTCAGCTGCTCTGTAAACAATAAATACATTAAAGATAAGTTTATTGTCTCTGTAGCGAGTTTCAATAGACACAAGGACTAAGGGTTGCATTGACTGCACTTTCAAAATAAGAGCAAGGGGTTGTGCATTACCAAATCAAATGCAATGGCATTGTTTTCTTGGAAGAAAAAAAAATGAGTAATGTGCACTTGGATGGCCAGTAATACACCTGCAAGTAAATTCTATGTGTGGGAAACAATGATTTCAAATTTTTATTCTGGCCTCTGCTCTTACTGTTGTTGTAGAAAAACTGCGCCGAAGTCTTCCCAACCTCACACGCTCCTCGGCGGCAGCGGCGGTTCAGGCCCCAGAGCCCGTCAAGAACAGTCGCAGCTGTGAGTCCAACCTGCAAGTGCCAAACGGTGGCTCCCCCCGACACCAGAGCCAGTCTGCCAGTGAGTACTTTAACAGCCATAGAGAGTATCACTTCAAGCCTTCTAGTTTGAATGCAAAAAATTGTATATGAACCAGTGGTTCCCAAAGTGTGGGAAACCATGGGATTTTCTGGTTTTTAAGGGGGCCACAGCACTCTTGACTTTGGGAACCACTGCTTTAGACTGTCAGATTCATTACTGAAATCTATTTTTGTTAGATCAACATTTGTTTTGCTCTCTAAGCACAACAACATTACAGGCTGTGTAATCTCATGTTAGTTTTTGTGTGAGTGGGAATTTTGTTAATCCCTCTGGCTGCACCTTCTGTGTTGGGACCGCACTGCTTTGTAGTGACATGGCTTTGGTGTTTTGGGATCCTCTTTTGTCTTTGATCCTTTTTCCTTGTAATATCTTTAACTCACACTCACACACATGAACACATCCTTCCTCTTATTGTCCTGACGTAACTTTCACTTCAAAGAAAAGCACTCATCCTGCAGAATTAAGAGCATGATGCCAGAAACCCTGACAAACCAGAGCGACTCCGGGGATCTGTGACACTAACATTGTTTTACATTTCTTGTCCAATGGTTTTATGTTCTCTTTCAAGAGCTTAAAAACCCTGCTCTGTGAGTTAAGACTATCCATTTGATATAATCCTATAATGGGAGATAAAGGTAATGGTTTAGTCCTTAATCCAGAAACGTAATCTCTCTGTTACTAGAGGCAGATGGAGGGGTCAAAAAGCAGGTTTCAGCTGATTAAACATGTAGTAGATGCCTTTTTTTGTGTCTTAACCAGCTCCCAGTGTGGAAGGATAGTGTATTTATGTGGCCCTCAGAGCACCGATTTTTTACGTCAGTCTTTGTAGATTTTGCTGCAGTGACTGGTTTTTTGTTTTTTCTGAGCTTTGGCTGTACTCGACATGGGCACCTCTGCTGCCTCTATGACTGAATTCTCTTTGCTGTAAAGCATGTGCAATCCAAACCAACCTCCTCTTCTCTTTCTGTGCTGAGATTAGTTATTAAACCTGCCAGAGGCAGAGGACACTTTGCTCTGATAGCCCTGCTGCTCCTTTACTATCTCGATGTGCATGCTTGGAGAGCCCTCCAGTGTCCTCAACCTGCACCTCAGGCTTGAATGGGCTTCAGCGCCAAAACAGCCCTCTTTTTCTCCATGAATTCTGTGAATCTTAGACAGATTTAAGTCTAGTGCTGACATGTCTCTGTTTTCCAGCAGCACTTCAGCTCCCGAAATACTTGACCCCTTCTCGCACCTCCCCGAAACCCAAACAGCACCTCCAAAGGCCCACTGCCCTGCGAGGTAACAGCTGAAGGCTGTGAGACTGATCTCTCACACAGGCAAATGCACAATTTATGACGACACAAAAGTCAACTGAAGGTATAGACTACTGATTGAGTGTAGATGATGGATTGGTTATATTTATGGAGTAGAAATGGATGTGAGGAAAGTGCATTAATGCACTTGTCGCCAGCTCATCATTCCAAGCTCTGAGAGTATGTGCACAGTTTTAGCCTTTTATTTGGTTGCCTTTGTTGCAAGAGCTTTAAGGAAAGGTAACGATGGAGAAGCGTGTTTGTTGGCAGAGATGAGGATGATCTTATAATCTCCACAGTTATGCAACAATACGGAAAGGATTTAACATTTGCGTGAGTGTGTATTCTGTTTTGGTTGTGCTCATCTTTTTCTGCAAAGGGTATGAAATCCATCATGGGATCAGTGACGTCCCAGGTGGGTAACACTTCAGTATAAGCATTGCTAATGAATAGTAAACTGACAGTTTTACTATTTAGACTTTAGTTGTGCTGTTTTTTTTTAATGATTAAACAATGAAATAATACTTGAAGTTTTTTAAAATCGGTTAATAATTGGCTTATAAAATGTTACTTGTTACTCTGAAGTTGCAACTAGTGTTTATAAAAATGGTTTAAATGGTAAATAAACATTATAGTTCATCTATAATATTTTATTTTGATAGCTATTATAAAGTTGATACTGATGTTCAAAATCCTTGTTTTAAAGAGTGTATAAATGGGCAGAGTGGGTGGTTCGGGCAAAAATCCCAAAGCTGAATTCTGGAGAACGTGTGCTATTTCATTCACTGTTCAGTTTTGTTTTCATTCCCTTTCGCTAGCTGTTTGCCGCCACACATGCATCACAGGAATACTGCTAAAGACACCTGAGGGGTTTCCTGTAATGCAAGTTCAACATAGCCAGGTTTTCTTTGCATTAGCCGGCTTGTGAAAACCTAAAACCCCAGTCAGAGTTGGGGGTATGATGATAGATCCAGGTTTTTAGCTTCAGGCTCGACATAAAAGGGGATGATTGAACTCTTGAATGGATTGAGTTCCGCCCAATGGGATGGGGGGTGAGATCTATAAAGAGCATAAAAATATAATGAGAAAAAGGGACAGTGTTCCTACAAATAAAGTTAAAGAAAATACTGCTGAAAGTGTAATCTTGTGAATTCAAAAGTGAATATATTTATTTTAGTGCTCTGTGTTGGCATGACACATGCTGCTGCACGCGATACACATAGATTACTGTGTCTGTCCAGGTGTGACACTGTCCCATTGCTTCAAAAACATGGAAATCCCGTTAATTTGTGGCCAGGTCAAAGTGAAAAAATTTTTATTGATTGAGTATTCTCAGTGATGAATTAGTTGCAAATGGACTGATCAATTTTTTAATCGGTGCTGTATTAGCAGCAACCCCAGCGGTGTACAAAAAAGATTTGGCAGCAGATTGGGCCAATCATAAAAACAATAATACATTTTTCCTGCATCAACAACTGAATGCATGCAACCACAGCCTGCATTGCTGTAACTTTACTGCACAGCTTCCTTCAGTGATGTTAATAAGCCTATCAACTTACACGTATTAGAAGAATAGCTGGTGGTACACATAACATCTCAGCTTGCTGCATGCTCCATCTCCAGGAGTAAGACACCTATCCATAAGGACGCATATTTCGTAAAACATTTTATTATAAATAACAAATACATAAAATGTTATGTATGCCAGTGTCAACAGATGCCCCAAAGATGCCCCCCCCTGTTTTAACTGTGTTATGAACTGGGATCTCAATTAGTCAAAGCATAAGACATTTCAGTTTATAGATCTAGTAAGTTAATGGACTCATTTACATGGCAGTCATGCATGGTGTCAGCCCCAAAAGCTCAGTTTGAGCCAGTTTAAGAACACAAAATGCCACGTTACCCCCCCCCATGGTCGGCACCTTCCCCCCTCCCTGATCTGAATTAAGGCCTGTCTCTGTTGTCTTCGTCTTTGTCTAGTCCCACTCTCCTGTTGCTTTGGAGAAGAAGGTGATTTCAGTGAGTATTCACTGAGGGCTTCCAGCTTTTAAATATTGTGATTGTGGTTCCACGCCGTGGCCGTATCGATGTTGTGTTGCTGGTTTTTAGTAGTAGAGTATGCTCTGTGTGTTTGTACCATCTCATTCTGTCAGCACATTAAAAATCATAGTCGGCAGCTATGCTAGTTAACCGTTGTGTTCATTTATTTGAGTTTTCAAACTTATGTAGAAGTTTGTGAATGGAATGAATGTTGTTAGTAAAAACCTGCATACTGTATGTCTCAAATTGATTTTTGTACTGGCATCTTATTTAAATTAACTTCACACCATCGTGCTCTTGATCATTACTTCATTATAGACAGATACAGTGCCTTAAAGCAGTCAAACATAATCCACATACACCTGACTTCTCTGCCTGTCTTCAGTCCCATCTCCCAGTAAACTACGGACTCCTGCCACCCCATCCCCACTGGCCTTGAGGCAGCCAGTAAAGGCCACATCCACCCCCAATTCTGCCACCTCCACCCCGACCCGTTCCCTGGCTGCTCCGCGCAGTGGCCTGCCCCGACCCAGTGCAGGAGGAGGAGGAGGTGGTGGAGGGAGGCATCCCTATGCCTCGCAGCAAACTGGCCCAACCAGTGCGCAGGTATGTACAGACACAATATCCTTTGTGCACTTCCTCTAACTGATTAAAGAGGACTTATTATGCTTTTCCTTGTTTTTGGTCATATGTGCACATGAGTGATGTTCCTGGCAACTAATCTACTAAAAAGCAGAAAAAT
Organism: Pterophyllum scalare; assembly: GCA_024447675.2. Lineage (NCBI taxonomy): Eukaryota > Metazoa > Chordata > Actinopteri > Cichliformes > Cichlidae > Pterophyllum > Pterophyllum scalare. Next base: position 37,044 of record JAMQGT020000127.1, read on the forward strand.
AACTGACCAGTCTAAAAGTAAGAAAAAAGTCAAGAGATTAGCTGATGAGGATAAAGACAGTCTTCTTTAATAGTCAAATTATAATTGAAATCAAAATTTGCTCAAATTTTGAGGTGCCGTGCATAATCTTGTGCAGATAATGTCATTTTATTCAAAGTGTAGCAGCAGTGTGTAGAAAGTGGCTATGTATTACTCTGGATGACCGGTTATGGGTACACAGCCTTCACACAGAGATTATTTTCTGGATCAGAGTACTGCAGAACCATGCTGGTTACCAGGGCAATCATCTGCCTTATCAAAAAACTTACTTTCCACTTTCCTTGTTTACATTTTCTCCTGTTGCTGCAGCTCCAGCTAGTGGTGGGTGGTTGTAACATCTCAAAACCAACAGCACCACACATTAGTAAAATATGAATAATTAGTTTAACTGACTAATATTTCTCTTGTAAACTTGCAAAATTACTCTAGTAGAGTCCAAAACTGTGGATCTAGAAATGAGCATAGTTGGTCCCCTTTAACTGACAAACTACTGTAGACAAATTGTAAGCAACAATAAAGCATTAATTTGTATTTTTGTCATTGCCCAAATTGTTTTTAATTCCACTGTTCTTACAAAATTTGGTACTGTTTTACTGTCATTTTCTTTCTTTTAATTTTACTCTCCTTTACTGCATTCTTTGTCCCAGAATTCAGCTCTTAGTTTTGAACCACAAATTAAAAAAAAAAAAAGCCCAGTTTTGTTTCCTCCAAATAAGAACCTTCTCAAGGATGAAACTAACATTTTCACAGTAAAACCTGGAAAAGGCTAATTCATCCATCCATCCATCCATCCATCCATCCATCCATCCATCTTCTTAACCGCTTCTCCAGTTCAGCTGCTGAGGTTTACTGTTCTAGCTTACCATAGGGCGAAAGGCGGGTACACCCTGGACAGATTGCCTGTATGTCACAGGGATAACACACGCATGCACATTCACACCTACAACCAAACATGCATGTCTTTGGACTATGAGGAGTACCTTCAGGCACATTAAGGTCTGGTTGATGTCTTTCAGTTGTTTTGTGTATTATATATAATTTGCCTGCTTTAATCTCTTATTGATATTTATTTCTAATCATTTTCTATCTTGCAGTTCCTTTTTTTGTAATTCTATTTATTTTGTGTGACTTCAGTTTGACTATGATTTAATCTGTCCTGTTGTGCTTGTCCATCCATCTAAGCACTGTGTAAACTGTTTTTAAAGGTGCTATATAAAAATTATTATTATTAATATCATTATTATTGTTTGTGCTATAGAAATGCATTTTTCTTGTTTGCCTTTTCAGATCTCTTCCTGCTCCACGGACTTACAGCGGCAGTGGAGAAAACTGGAGAGAAGGTTGTTACTAAGGCGAGCCAGCAGGGGGCTCTCCAGTCAAAACTATCAATACAAGGAGGAAGATATTTCAACATGGCACTTTATCTACCTAGATAACTTACAGTACAGAAAGACCAAGTCCCAAAAAATACATCCAATTCAGAATTTAAAAAAGGAGAGGCCAGCGTCCACATCGTGTCAAAGAGGACCTCTCATTGTGTCTCTCTGTTGGGACTGGCTTTGGAGGGGTCAGGCATGTAGTGCATACAGCCCAGAAGATGCCAAAGAAACCAGCCCGTCTCCAGCGGTGCCAACAGAGGACACATCACCTGCCTTTGATTCAACTGCAGTCATCCGTGAGACTGTCCATATCTCCACATGCCCAGCTCTCCTCCCCTCCTCCTCCTCTCCCTGTTCTTCTCCATCTCCCTCAGGTTGAAATGTTTCCATGCATTTCTCTCTTTATGCTCTGTGTTTAACAGATGTTGGTGAGCGATCTCTATGATGATGCTGTGCAGGTGAACTGTCCCGTAACGTTAGAGAATTGTTGATGTCTTGAAACAGTGAAAGCACCTCTTGTGTGGGTTTGACATTTAAGAATCTTTCCTCTTTGTAAAATCAGCCAGAATGTATGCACAAGTTTGTTTTGGAAAATTATTTATTCAAAATTATTTAAGAAGTGTACGTCCAAACATCCATATCAGTATTTTGTTTTGAAATTTCAGTTGTTTAAAATGTATGTTTTGAACCTCGACTGCAAAGCTAACTCTCCAAAGTCTTTTTTCTTTTGTTTTGTTTTTAAAGTGTCAAACCGGGTGACTAAAGACTCCCCGGCCAAAGCCTCAGTTCTGACTTGTACCAGTTTGCCAGGATGATACTTTTCCATTGAAGTGCTTTAAGTGATCTGTTCAAGAACAGGGGCCAGTTTCACAAAAATGGCTCAGATTTAAAGCCTGTGTCTTAAAGACGGCTGCATCCACCATAATCAACTTTGTGAGGCCCAAAAATGTTAACATTTTGGCCCCACCCACGCTGGGGTTTTTTTGGGGGGGGGATTTTTGGACAAGAGAGTGGAGTGCTATGTTGCCAGGTAACACTAATGGGTAAAAAAATAAGAATGTAAAAAAAAAGAAAAAAGTTGAATATCACCATTTTATCAGCAGGTGTCACTGAGTAAAGCATTGGTCTTAGTTTGAAGTTTTTGGGCTTCAAGGTACTATTTTTATCTCTGTTTTTAATGAATGTCTATAACCTAATGTCCAAAATGTCTGTGTGTTGTGTTGAAGAGATATGAACTTTAGTTTAAACAAGGCCATTCTGTACTATTGTGCAATATGAATTTGTACCACAAGATGGTGCAGTGACTCAACATAGCCTTCATTAAACCTGACAACATATTGAGAACACATTTTTATTTTGGAAAAAGGTGAAGCCTCTTGTGTAATTGGTGGAGGTTAAAAAGAAATATCTTAAGTTTAAAATGGGAACAGAAACACTGCACCCTGCTGGTGAAAGCTTTAGTTACATTTTGCAGAGGGTAATGACAAAAAGTACATTTTTGTAAAACTGTTGAATCCACATTAGATTATATATTATTTAACTGCAGAAGGTAACAGGCATTTAAGTAAGTGGTCATAATCATCCCTTTTTGCTGTAAGTCTCTGAGATACTGAATTATGCTTTTAATAGAAACAACACTTCCTGTAAGCACTTAAAGTTAAAAGCCCTTTCATTCTGCCTTTTATTACTGGACTATGCTATTAATTGACTCTCTTGCAGAAATATGGTGGTCAAAGAGCACATTTTGGACCCTCTGACACGGCAGTCTCAGATCTCTTTGTGAAACTGGCCCCAGGTTAACATTAGCTCCGAGTTTTATCCGACGTCTGAGAACAAATGTTGAGAAAGAAGCCTGAAATGGCTGTTTTGTCCCTGTTCACCCATTCAGCCAATGAAAACAAGGAAACCTTGATGTGGTTCATTAAACCCCCCTAAGGGATTTATCAGTGTGTGTCATTCATACCATGAAAAAAAAAAGGAAATCTGTCTTGAATGAGTTTTAGGCTTTGACTGGCTTTTACCTCTTGTGCTGCGAGAACAAATCAAAAGGCATGCCAGTGTTAGGGAAGGTGTTCTGGTGATTGGTGTGGTGGGTGTTCTTAAACTAGTGCCTATAATTTAAAGTTTGAACATTATGTTTTATCTTTTTTTTTTTTTTTGTGCCAGTTTTTGGTTTTGCCAATATTGTTTGCAATTTTGCATCTCTTTGCTTGATTGATTTGCTTGTTGCCTGTTTGTTTTTTAATTGAATCAACACATTTATAATTGCTTTAAAAAATGTTCAAAATGCGCCTTTTTCTATTTATATCTAATTACTTACTCTGTAAATTAAACTATTTATTAAAGAGAGAGGTGCCTCTGTTAAAGCTCAGATTCAGTGGGAAGCTGTAGAACAAATGTTGCAAAAAGACATACCACACCTTTTGTGTGACAGGTTTTGTTATTGATTTATTTTTTTTTATATCCACAAACATGACATTCAGTTTCCCTGTGTAAAGTCACATTTCAAATAAAAGCTCAAAAATGGTCTCATACGTAACTGTTTTGTTCTGTTTGTTTGGTTTTTTTTGCAGTTCTGCATATTTAAAGCTAATTCTGACCTACCTCTGTCGCAGCAGACGTTGGGATCAGGTGATGTTTTTCTAATCATCTGCTGTCAAATTTTGGTGAGCCCGTGTGAATTGTAGCCTCAGTTTCCTGTTCTTAGCTGACAGGAGCGGCACCCGGTGTAGTCTTTTGCTGCTGTAGCCCATCGGCTTCAAGGTTCGACATGTTGTGTGTGCTCAGAGATGCTCTTCTCCATTGCTTGGTTGTAACGAGTGATTATCTGAGTTGCCTTGATATATTCTCTTCTGACCTCTGACATCACAACAAGGCATTTTCACCCAGAAAACTCCCTGGATACTAACTGGATATTTTCTCATTTTTAAACCATTCACTGTAAACTCTGGAAATGGTTGTGCAGGTTCAGGGTTTCAGACTGCTGTAAATATTCTGTTTCAGATAGTTTTTTATTTATTTATTTTTTTGTAATCTTGGCTTTGTATGATCTCACAGAGAAGAGATATCCCTAATATGGTCATCTCAGGCATACAGCTCCACCCGACCCACCTGGTGTTCAAACCTTCCTTTCGTGAGGGGCAGCGAATAAGAGGGAGAAAAAAAAAAGGATCTTTCAGAAGATGATGTGAGTTGATGGCACCAAAGTCGAGGATCAGGTACATGAGGATTGTTTTTATTTTAACTGTGAATCATGCAAAACTGCTCCAGTAAAGCACAACAGTTCCCTGATGAGCATGCTCATGTATCCTTGCAGAATTATTTCTGAGTAAATAAATCTGTCTCTGTATGCTCCACTATAAGAATTATATTTGCTATAAAAAAAAAATCCTATTTGCTCGCACTGTTCCTTGCTCTCGTCAGCCTCGTTGACAGGTTATTTCTTCTGTACTGTACTTGGGTTTCAGTATTGCACACTATGTACAGCTGCTAAGGAGACACATTATGTATTCTGCACACAGACAGTATTACGTACCTGGAGTCACCCACTGCTTAATAAGGAGGGGACATGGTGTGGTTCTCCGGGAAGGGGAGGAGATTAAAAACCTGAGTCACCGATGGGTGCAAATTGTTCTGTCCCCTTATTTTTTCCAGACGCTCATCTTCATGTGCGATATTCTCTCAGGATCATTTCCTGTGTGCTGCAGACGTGCAGAACAAAGACAGTTCATATGAGTGATGCTCAATATGATAAAATATTATTGTGGGGAGCACACTGTCACAGCAGCAGACCACAGTATTTCACCAGTGCTGGTTATGCTGTCTGTACAGCAAAGACTGTGGTCTTAGAGAAATTAATTACTAAAGTTAAATAACACCGTTAAACACACTATGGAACTGCAGAGGTGGAAAGCAACTATGACCCATTTACCATGTTCAGTGTATGTACAAATGTTTTCTCACTGATAATAAAATTTCTGTTATTAAAAGAGAAAGTTTTACTTTGTCATATCCATGGATTCAGACTTATAAAAATCAGATTCAGCAACAATGTTCATCCTATCAGCTGTAATATTAAAACCACCAGCCTAACATTGTGTAATTGCTCTGACCATTAATGACAAAAGGACCTCTGGGTGTGGCCTGTGGTTTCTGGCACTGGGATGTTGACAGTGAGTGTTTTCAGGCCTATGGGTTCAGGTGTGGAGGTGCTGTGGATCGGCTTTGCTCCAGGGCATCATACAGATGCTTCAAGCTGCTTTCAGGCCGGATACATCACAGCAAAATGTTTTTTAAATGATTACGATGGCACAATAAAAACCCTGTTGCATTACCAAAGTGTTGCAACCTGTGGCACCACATTCATTGTGTGCACTGCCTTTTAAATATGGCGGTATTTATATATATGTTATTATCGCTACTGACAGGATACTTTTATGTTCCTGTGCAAAACATGTTGCGGAGTTTCCAGGTTTTGGCTTGGCTCTGTTTGACGTCATAGCGAGGGGATATCCTAAATATGGTCATCTCAGGCACACAAAGCGCAACAGCCCCACCCACCTGCTGCTTAAACCCTGCCCGTCGTGAGAGGCAGCCAATCAGAAGAAAGTTGGCCTAAAAAAAAAGAGAGAAACCGTGACAGCTCGTTTCAGACAGTGGGTGAAATGAGGCTGGTATAAGATAAATATGGATTATTTTGAACTTTGAATCATGCAAAGTTTTATTAGTGGAGTCCAAGAAGTAAACTATATGTTGGAAATTAGCATAATGGCCCCCACTGTAATGATGTGCTTCACAGGTGCGCTAAAAATACATCAGAATAGCTGATGTATGGGAACAACTGCACATTTAAATTCCAGCTGATTTTGAGTAACAAACACAAATTCAATCTGATGTATTTGCGCTCAAGTTGTATTTATCAAACACTTATCAAAGTTCCAAATTTGTTGCGGACGCTCTAACGCTAAAGATTCGCGTTAATGATAAAGTATTGAATCAAAAGAGCCCTGCCCACGGTAGTGTTTGAGGTGAGGACTCGTGCGTAACTCGACCTCCCCGTGGAAAAGCAACATGAACAAAAAAGAAAAAACAAATTAAAGGGCAGGCGGATTTTCAGAGTTTGCTGCACCAGTATAAAGATCAGCACAGTCTCTGTTTACTAAACCTCAACAAGCAACTGACTTTACCGCAGTTTAAATTTCCCATAAATCTAAATTATCTCCTCAATCCTTCTAAAGAACAATTGAGAGACGAAATAACAACTGTCAGTATGTAATAATAAAAGTGAAATTTGCGGGCTCTTCTTCCTATACAGCGCGGAGCTAAGTATAAATGGTAATAAATAAATGGTAATGTAAATGTTGGTTATTGATTGGTCCAGCAACTCTCGCCGAAGCTTAAGACCGTGTGCAGACTCCCTTCCAGCAGTTTAGCGCGGAGCCAATCTCTGGCACCACTCAGACTCATCGAGACTATCAGTACCATGGCACCATCACATCCCCCGGCTGCTGGATCTTCCGCAGTTTCTTATTAGTGACAGCGCGTCACCCGAGGAACCGTTTTACGCACGAGCCAATACAGGCACAAGCCGACGGCTGAGATTTTCTGACCTCCTTTTTGCGCCATGGAGAACTCCAGTCTGCCTGGGGGAAGTGCGCAAAATGCTGATTTGGTGGACTTTATTACTTTGAAGCAAGTGGATTCTCCGGAGGACGGTGTCATGAATTGGTTAGGAGTGGTCGGTCGTGCCATGTTTCTCGAAGGCAGCGCTTACAGGACTGCCGCTGTAGCCGAGTTTATGGCCGTTCCACCGACGGAAACCTCTCACCTGATGCCTGCCTTCTGGGACTCCCCGCTCAGTCATGGCATCAATATATTCGTGGGACTGGTACTTTGCTTCACCATGTTGGGGCTGGGCTGCACGGTGGAGATCAGCCAGCTTGGAGAACATATCCGCCGACCCATCGGGGTGCTGCTGGCTCTGGTGTGTCAGTTTGTTATCATGCCCTTGGTGGCCTTTCTTTTGGCGCTAGCCTTTTCTCTGGATGATGTTGCCGCGATGGCCGTTCTCCTCTGTGGCTGCTGCCCTGGAGGAAACCTATCAAATATAATGTCTCTCCTGGTCCACGGAGAGATGAACCTAAGGTAGATCTACTTATTCACTTAAACATGACATGAAGTGAGCTTTGGTGTTAAGTGTTTCGTGCGTAAATTGTGACATTTATGCACTTGAATAACTGTACATTTAAGAATAACTTTAAAGTTCTGCATGTTTTCTTTTCAAGTCAATTAAACATTTTCGTCAGACTTAACTAAAATCCAACCCTGTACGTGCTGCACGTCCACCATAAACTCCTTCTGTAAAAGCGCCCCTTTTCTCTGCCCCTTCCAGCATCATCATGACCATATCTTCCACTCTGCTGGCGCTCGTTTTGATGCCGCTCTGCCTGTGGATCTACAGTCGAGCCTGGATCAACACTCCTGTGGTTAACCTCCTGCCCTTTGGGGCCATCATACTGACACTTTGCAGCACCCTCATACCCATTGGGTTTGGAGTTTTGCTTAGGTACCGCAACACGCGTATGGCCGATATCGTTTTAAAGGTAATCTGACAGAAATTAACTTTTATAAATCCGTGCGAACATTTTGTGCAAGCTTAAGTAGTTTTGCTTAGGGGCCACCTTTGCGCAAAGGCGCATTGCGTCTTCCTTGGTCCCTGTTATTAATAGTGGGGATGCTGACCGCTGGAAGAGTGACATCAGAGGCACTATAACAGGAAGAGCTCCTCCCTGTAATTTCTGATAAAAGCTACACATGAGGGAGGGTCACATCAGTTAGAGTAGACAGTAATGTTAGGCAGCAGAAAAGCACTAATGCGCAGGTTCCAGCCCTGCTTGAAAGTCCGGCCAGTTTTTAATTAAGAGCTAAAGAAGAAGAAGCAATCTTGACAACTTATGAGACCCTTTATCCTTAAAGACATATGGTTCAGATAAAGAAAAAAGAAAATATTTTGTTTTTCAAAAAACATTGTGCCTTGTAGAAAATAGCTGCCATAATTACATTTAAAAAATTATTCTCACACGGAATTCTGTGTCTGCAGGCTTCTCTGTGGTCTCTGCTGTTCACCCTTGTCTTACTCTTCATCCTGACTGGAGCGATGCTGGGGCCAGAGCTGCTGTCCACCATCCCGCCTTCCTGTCTACGTGGTGGCTGTCCTGATGCCTCTGTGCGGCTATGCTGCAGGTTACGGCCTGGCAGTGCTCTTTGACTTACCGCCCAACAGCCGCAGAGCCGTATCTTTGGAGACAGGGTGCCAGAATGTGCAACTGTGCACCGCCATCCTGAAGCTGGCCTTCCCGCCTCAGCTGATGGGAGGAATGTACATGTTCCCCCTGCTCTACGCTCTGTTCCAAGCAGCCGAGGCTGGCATTTTCATCCTGGCCTACAGGGTGTACAGAAGGGAGGTCCTGCACAAACCAGATCCCATAGTGGACGGCGAGGACACGGACATATCATATCAAAGGTTTGAAGACGAGGACTTTGAGCCATCATACGGTGCGGTGACAGTGAGCGACCCAAACACCATCATGTTGGATCCATGTCCTCCAGATCCAACTCCTGTTTAATGTGAATAATAATAATAATAATAATAATAATAATAATAATAATAATAATAATAATAATAATAATAATAAAACTTATGGAGGACCAAAACTGCCAAAATGACAAAAAATCTATAAATGACTCAATTACTTAATTTATATGCATTCAAATTAACACCTAAACATAGGCATTAATGAAGTTATGAAATAGATATTTATTTTTATTTTTTCTACATTTACCTTTGTACTGTTATCCGCCCAATTAACTACTTGCTTTCATTTCCAATTTTATTTAATATTTATTTATTTTATTTTTTATTATTTACATATTATTTGACTGTATTTTTGTTAACCAAACAATAATGTCTAAAGCTGAAAAATGAAGCCAATTCAGAGGTGCCAAAAAGTTCCTCTAATGCAGGGCCTAAAGTGGCCAAACCATAGACAGTATAAAAGACGGACTTAGCTACCAAGACATAACCTGATGGTTTCTGGAGTCCCATTTTGAAGCCTGGCAATGAGTGTTTCCATCATTGCCATCTTAGTTGCAAAAGACAAGATGTGACGAGGAAACGTGGGTCTGACTGTGAAACCGCACACACACTCATTGGCTCACTGATTTGTGATTGACATTTCAATAAGCAATAC
>JAMQGT020000129.1:0-122711 GCA_024447675.2 Pterophyllum scalare
GTATATATGCATGTATACATAGGTGTGTATGTATGTGCCCCTATCTATTTTTTTCTTTTCTCTATTTCCCCCCCTTTTTACTTTCTTTCTTTCCTCTTCTTCCTGCCTGTCAGGTCTGGCAAGAATAAATGAAATAAAATATAAACATTAACAAGAATAGCCTATAGAAACTTATAGAGCTCTTCTTGTAAAAGCAAATATGTTTGGCAGCAGCAACACAATTGGACCATCATTCTGATTGCAAAAACTGCCAGACATGACAGGCCTAATAAAAATAATAATAATAATAAAAAAGACACACAACAGTCCTCAGAAAGTAAAGCTAACAAAATAATCCTTTCGCACAGTTCAGTTGTTGTTGCGCCGTGATTGTCTTACGGGATGAAGGAGCTGGTGTGTTACTGCGACGTGTTCAGAAGTCTGATTGGATAAAAAGAGGATTTTTTTCCATTTAAATGCATTAATGTATTAAAACTTCTTATAAGTGCAATTCCTCAGTAGCCCAGTAGATGTTGCTGTTGTTCTTTTTTACTGTTTGAATCCTCCGTGACGTTTAACCTGAGAATGAAATGCACAATTCTTAAATGTATTTTTCTCAGTTAAAGAATCTGATTATTTGGGTGGATGTTTTGGTCACTAACACTTGAGTCTGTTTTTGCATCAGTTCTAAGCAGTATATAAATTGTAAACCATGCTTTAGAATAATAATAAAATAATAAATAATAAATAATAAATAATAATAATAAAAGTACGACATGATGTACAATCAGGTCCATAAATCTTCAGACACAGTCTTTGTAAATGCTGTTTTCTTACATGAGCTGCTGCTGGGCCTTTGCTGCAGCCGCTGCTTGTTTGTGGGTTGTTCTGTTTTGTGCTCAATAACTTCAGCACTCCAGATCTTTTATCTTTTATTTCATCATGGAGCAATGAGGGAATGGAGCTTGCCTGCCCAGTGAAACTGTTTATCAGTCCAGTTACCCATGAGCCTCTGAAAATGAAGGACTGTGTATAAAAAGGGCTGCAGTTCACTGTGTTGGTGTACGGAGGCAAACTGCTCACACAGGTGGCCTCATCAGTTAAAGTAACGGCTCACATAGGTCACTTATTCCTCACAGCTTGTTTTTTCCCCTGACTTTGATGGTTATGTTTTATATGTACTTGAGAGAATGCCGCCATCCACACTTCAGAGTTAATCTGATTTCAAGGTTCTTAAACTGGAAGTTACCAGTGTCTGCTTACCTGCCTCAAATAGAGTTCACACTGTCATCTCCTGTTAGCTAAAACTGCCATCGGGACTTTTTCTGTAAATGTGACGCTGTCAGATTAATGGAGTGCAGGTCTGAAAGGAGCGTTACTGTCTTATAAACATTTAATAAATATTTGTGCAGCGCTTGTTAATGCGCATTTGGCAGAGTTCAATCAAACACGTATGTATAAGATACTGTTGAATATCTAAATTTGATCCAATCTGTAACATTTAGTTGTTCCATTTGTTAATTTCAGGATGCCAGTTAGCAAACTTTACTTGTAGCTTCTCACATTATTGAAATACTGCCTCTCCCTCTTTGTCCAGTCTCCACATGTCCCTGAGTTCCCAGGGTCAGACCATGGTGTCAGCGCTGGTCTTCAGCACTCTGCTGTGGCTCTCCCTCATCCTGGCCCTCAGGTTCTGCCTCAAGCTGCTCCTCTCCTACCACCAGTGGATGTTCGAAAAGCACGGCCAGATTTCCAACACCACCAAAGTCTGGATGGTAAGCCTCATTTCTGCATGCTGTCACAGCTCCCTCCAGTGGCCGCTGTGCATATGTGTTTTGAGCTTGTTGCATTCGTTTTAATGTTTAATGTTTATGTTGGAAAACATGAATCAAAAATCACATCTTCATATTTTTATGCTGAACGGTAATGTATATAATAGGTTTTTTTTTTTGTTTGTTTTTTTGCATGATTCTCATGCACCTAAAATGCGAAAGAAAAAAAAAAAGCTGTAATTTACAGGAAACTTTGTAAAATAAATTTACACATGTCGTTCTGATTAAAGACAAGAGCTGTTTCACTACATTATTTGTTTCCCTTAACTGGGAGTTTAACTTCTTTCAAGTGGGGTTGATAACACTCTGTGTTATCAACAGTAGATGGCAGCACACAGCAGCAAACCGGCCCACTGGCAGAGAGGCGCGAGTGTGCTGTATTTAAAACATTTTCACAGTTTACTGGAAACTGTTTCACTAATTTTAACTCTCACAGGTGAGGCTTCACTGCTGCTGCCTCCATTTGGTCAGGTTGTGCTGTGTGAGAAGCTCTTATCTGTAGGGAGGGAACAAAACTCACTGGCTAATCAGTGGAGTCAGGTGGTTTTAAAAAGAGTTATGATCAAGATTAAAATCTGATTAAATTGTGCAGCCTTATTATTCACTGTAGGAGCTGTATCTCCCTCCTAACTGGGGGAGAGCTTTGAAAGTGAGCTTGAGCTGCAGATCATCAAACTGCATTGCTGTAAATGTTTCTCTAATTCTGTCTCTTGAAATTATATTGATATATTTCAAAGCATCAGTATCCCCCCCACCCCAGCCCTCCATAATGCTCAAAGACTGCTGAATTTGCTTTGAAAAGGTATAAACTCTGTCCAGGGAGAAGATCACTTTTCTCATAGAGCTAATAGATTGTGCAATCTCCTGTGACTCTCCTTCCAGCCTCTGGTGACGCTATTTTCAAGCAGGAAGCCTTTGCTGTACAGCTATCAGTCCTCTCTGCCTCACCTTCCTGTTCCTGCCATCAAAGACACTCTGAGCAGGGTGAGTGTGAACACACACGCACAAATAAACCTGAACAAATGGTGCTCCACCCCTCCCCATCCATCCCCGTCCTCTTCACTTATTGGTTAGCCTCATCATAAATGATGGCAATCACAGTAATGTTGTCTTGGTTCTTTTCATTATCAGTACTTGGAGTCAGTGCGCCCTCTGCTGACTGATCCGGAGTTTAAACGCATGACGGACCTGGCCAACGAGTTCGAGTCGAATCTGGGGAACCGCCTCCAGCGCTACCTGAAACTCAAAGCTCTGTGGGCAACCAACTATGTATGTATTCAGAAGCAAGTGCACACACAGTACAGCTGTATGTTTGACTGTAACAGTGAGTGGTACAGGAGGGTGAGTGGGTTGTGTGTGTCTGTGTGTGTGAATAAGTGCCATTGTCTCCTCGCCACGCTCAAGGCAGAACACGCCACTGTGCCCTTTATCCCAGTTCTCCATCTCTGTTTATAAATGAACCACCAGGCTCACCAAACATCTGCAGGAGCGCGGACTGCAGTAACTCGAATAATTTGATTATAAAAAATACTCGACTCAAATTTGTTGCTTCGATGTTTTGTTTAAACTCTGCAGCTCAGGTGTCTCTGTGTAAGCGGAGCATTTCACCCACATTAGTAACAATAAAGTTCTCCGTCACTGCCACGGATTTCCTCCATTTGGAAAAAACGACCCGTGTGTGTGTGTGTGTGTGTGTGTGTGTGTGTGTGTGTGTGTGCGTGCGCGCGCGCTTACTGGGCTGAGAATTTCAGCTGTTAGTTGACACAGTTTGCTAGCAAGCGCCAAATGTCAAAATATTTTTAAAATAGTTTGAATTCATGATTAGTGACTAAAAATAGACCTGCAATAGAAACCTATTTAGCAGGATGCTTGTGCATAAATGGTAAATGCACTAGTTCATATATAGCACTTTTCTACTCTAATGGAGCACTCAAAGAGCTTATGCAACACGCTTACATTCATCCATTCACACCCATTCATGCAAGCACTTCCGTATGAATCTAAGCGAAGTGTTTTTACTGTCTAACATTCACACACATTCATAGTCCAGCGCTTGCGTCAGAGAGCAGCTTGGGGTTTAGTATCTTGCCCAAGGATTCTTTGGCATGCAGCCCGCAGCAGCCAGGAACTGAACCGCCAACCTTCCGATTGGTAGCCTCCTGACGCACAGCCAATCCAGTAAATACTTGCATACATACAGAATACAAAGTGTTACAACATTACACTCATGCAGCCCCCGTCTTTCAACAGAAACACTGATAACACACCAGCTGTAGCTGTTCTGTTTGCACACATGCACACTCAAAAGCGCAAAGAGGCAGAGCCATTACTGAGACGGTGAGCTCGGCGGAGCGAAAGGAGACGTTTTTCTAGCGTTCAAAGCAGCAGCGCTTGTTCCCGTAACCACCTTAAATCCTTTACTGGGAAACAGCTGGAGGTCCTTCAGCAACCACCGGATCAGCAAGTGTTAAAGAAAAGTGAAGTTTGAAGCTGCTCCATCACCGCTGTTTGTTTCACACAGAGAAAAGTCTGCAGTTAAGCTACGGAAGTTTAAATGTGCAGATGAACCGTTAATAAGACAAAAGTATTTCTTATCCGATTAGTCGATTAATCGATGGAATAATCGATAGCTGCAGCCCAACACTGTGTGCAAATCAATTGAATGCAAAATATGATTTTTATTTTCATAATAAAAGTTAGCTCTTATGTTGCAGAGTCATGCTGCAATCATTTAAAAAGCATATTGTCAGCACTGCACACCCGCATATTTGTCAAATATCTGGACTGCCTCCAGACTCTTAACTCCCACTGTTATCACTATAATTTGCTCTAACACATCCTCACACTCCCTTTTTGACCCTGAGTAACTGGTGCAGCTTGTTCAGATGCTGAGTGTTATTGTTGGACGTTGAAGTCACTGCTGTGTGGTCCACCGTGAGCGTTTTAGTTAGATCCAGCAGATACTGATTTGTCAACATTGTTGCATAATGCTGGCGTGAAGTGCGATAATTTGCCAGGGTCACCGCAGTTTCTGTGCTGCAGAGGAGGGCGAGGGAAGCTCGGCGTGCACACACAAAGGCACCAAACACACTAAAGGTCAGGCCGGCAGCTTTGATGTTTGCAAGATGTTTGGTGTAAGAAGATAAACTGACGCCCTATCGAGGGCCTCAAGAGTCTGAAACCTTCCAAAAATAATGTTGGTGTTTTGACTGGAAAACTTTGGTTTTATTTCCTCATGCTTTGTGCTGTTTGTTTGGAATGAACAAAAGAAGAAATCTGAGTTTGCTGTTTTGGTTGTAGGTGAGTGACTGGTGGGAGGAATATGTCTATTTAAGGAGCCGAAGTCCCATTATGGTCAACAGTAACTACTACGGCATGGTAACCAGCTTCCTGTTTACACTCTGAGTTAAAATGACATTTCTGAGTTGCAGTGAAGCTAACAAGCTTTGTTAATTTTCCTCACATTTCATCATGCTTGTATCTTTGCCTCGTATTATCTGTCCATTTATAAACTTAAGCTTCCTGTCAGTCCAGCTCAGCTTTGAGGCTAATCTTACTATGTTTTTAGATAGATAAAATTATTTTATAGCATTTCATTTTGCTTCCACTGGTATGTGATCATAAATCTTCCTTCCTGTGTGTGCACCTCACAGGACTTTCTGTATGTGACACCAACCCCCGTGCAGGCAGCCAGGGCAGGAAACACCATCACGGCCCTGCTGCTCTACCGGCGCAAGGTGAACCGGGAGGAACTCAAGCCGGTGAGGTCACACACATTTCTGCAGAGGGGACAAAGCATGGGATGGAGTTTGTCTCCATGCACACATGTGTGTTCATGTTTTAAAAAAATGTGAAAACACAAAAATGCTGTTTATTTATATATATATATATATATATATATATATAGCTATCAGATTTTTTTTCAAACCTCTCAGCCTAAAGAGGCTGATGGGGGTATTGTCCTCACCTCGCTGGATGGCCAACAATAACTCCAGAGAGATGCCACTAAAGTGGACTCAGGACTGGACGGGTGTCCTGGAGACGTCTGTCACCTTCTGATGCAAAATACATCTGAATGAAACCCAACAAGCAAACAGAAACAAAACCAGGCAGTGTATGTAGGGAGGACACCCCCACTCTCATTAAAGACACAAGAATCATAAGATAGAGCATGAAACCTGTAGCAAAGACCAGAAAAAGACTGAGTGGTGTGAGTTACAGTGAAGGAATCCACTGTAACTGTAATCACTGTGTTAGTCAGTGTTGTCACATTCCAGAGCTGTGAGAAGCGGCGGCGGCACTTCTTCCTTATCTCGTTTGCAAACTACTGTTTGAACTGCACCTATGAAAGACGAGCCTTTACACAGTCCCAGTTAGACATGACTTTAATCAGCATACTCTTTCATTAAACGTGTGTACAGCAGTACTTTGTAGTCAGGCTGTCTTCTGTCTGCTGCCCACCTCGCTTATTTACAACTTGCCTTCACAGAGCGAGACGGGGTGGCGCAGCAATCTGCCAGGGCTGCACCCCCGGTTAGTGGCCATGGTGTCGTTGTTGTTTAATGAATGAGAAACAACAGCTGTGTTTGTCTGTGTGCTTCAGAGCCGTGTTCCAGGTACCGTCATCCCCCTCTGCGCTGCTCAGTGTGAGAGGATGTTCAACACAACACGCACACCCGGAGTCGAGACTGGTAACGTGCATGCACAAGCACGCACACACGCACACTCGGAGTATATGCAGCACATAAAGATGCACTTTGACTGCTGCAGTTGCTCTTAGACTGATTGAAATTTACAAGAAAAGCTAGATCTCTGTGAAATGCATATAGTTCACTTGTAGTATAATTTGAGTCTAATTAAATCAATAAAACAGTTGGTTAGCGACTGAATTTAATTGAGTTTTTTTTGGCTGACTTGACTTCCTGGAATCAGGAGGATATCCTGAATAACTGGATACTGGACAGTGGAAATGAGGGTGAGATCACCACAGTGCACACTTAAATAACCTTCAGATGCACAACTCATGGGCTGAAATGCTGAGTCCTTTGTTCGACTGCCACAACTTTGCTGCATTTCCTATTTTACACACTGCTGTGTGATAAAGGCAAAGTGGCCCCCAAAACAACATAAATTTAAAGAATCTTAAAGAATTTTGAGTTGCTGCCAGGTAAACTGTTCCAAACATGCACACTATAGCGGCATGCTTGCAGCAGGATATCTGTTATGAGGTGAAAGTGCACCAGTTCACAAAGAAAATGAAAAATAACTTTAAATGAAGGAGAGAAAACAGATCTAACTTTTCCAAAGCTGAAACGTTTTTAATGTGGGTGCGGCCTCAGCTCTTGCTGTCAGACGTCAGATTATCTTAGACTTGTTGTGCCGTGTGAAAGCTTCTGGTTTGAACATGCCTTTAGAGACGATGAACCCTCCCCCCTTCGACCCTGAATTGCATAAGCACAAGAAAATGAATGGATAGATGGATTTCTGACAATGCTGGAAAAATGATGAATGCTTCATCAGTGCTTGCTGCCTGCATCATGTAGGTGCTGGAAGTTTAAATAAACATGTAAAACAACCACTGACACACCACCAGCTGCTAATATCTCCTCATTCCTAGCCTGGTTGTACTCAGTGGTGTTTTTTTTTTCCCTTTAGAACAGTTTTCTTGTATGTTAAGCACTGTGCTGCTTTGGAGGTTGTTGCAGTAGCTCCTTTTTTAGGTACTAAATGGTCATCGGAGGCTGACACACTGCTCTTCCTCTCAGACACGCCCACTCTTGCATCATTGTAAATGCATGGCATTGCTATTGCAATGTTGTAGCGATATAACATTTTTGATCCTAAAATAATAGCAGTGTAAAAACTGATTGCAGATGATATGATGTAGCACTGCCCTTCTCTCTTCCACAGATGTGCTTCAGCACTGGCTGGACAGCGAGTTCGTGGCAGTGTACCACAAGGGACGCTATTTCCGCCTGTGGGTGTACCGGGCAGGCCGGCTGCTGTCCCCCAGGGAGATTGAGTATCAGATACAGAGGATCCTGGATGACCCTTCGCCCCCATTTCCCGGAGAGGAGAAACTGGGAGCTCTCACTGCTGGAGACAGGTATGCCCAAAGCTGCACCCTCTGAAGCAAACACATGATTTCCAAAAGCTGCAGTTCTGCTAATGGCCACTGGAGGCTGGCTCTATAAGCCAGATATTTTCAGAGCTCCATTAACATGTTGACTTCATTAAGGCTTAAATTTAAGGGCATGGCTCTTAATATTTGGGAGCAATATGAAAGTCACTTGCAGGTGCCAGTCTGGAATTTAGCAGGAATAATTCTGAATTTTTATTTCCGGCAGGTTAGAGGCAATGAAAAATGATTTTGATGTGCAAGTCAAGGTCAGTTGTAAATGCAGCTCAGATTTATGGACGCTGAAGAAAATTTAATTTTTTACTCAAACACAACAAGTTGTACAAAGTTGTGTGGGCCTGCTGTGCCTTCATATTCAGAGGATTACATCAGAGCGCAATTCGCATATTTGCATTGCATGTTAAATATGCCGCGTCATTTTAATAATGACTTCACTGGTAGCACATATGAGCGCTCGAAACATGCAAGCAATCTCTCCTTTGTAGCTAAGAAAATCCCATGATCCAGAATACAGCACTGATTCATATATTATTGGCATAGGAATCCGGCTCTGCAACTTGTGACTCCTGTTGCCAGATCGGGTCACAAATAGTCGATAACAAAGACAGAACCTGGATTGGGGTCCAGCTGCACTCTTTGATTACACAGCAGAGTTGGAAGCGAGATTAGCCATTACACAGTTCAGCTGTTTCAGCTTCTGACTCATTATTCATGCTAATAATTTCAGAGGAATTTCAGATGTGTTTATGAGTTTTTCTCTCATCAGACCATCAAACACCAAAAGGCTTTTTTTCTCCCCTTGTCTCTGACCATGCAGTCAACTTCCTCTTAGCTGAGGAATCTATTTTTTGATCTTCCTTCTAATCGTAACTTGCAAAACAATGCAATTCTTTAGGAAATGGAAGAGGTTATCGTGGTTCCTGTATGTGTGTGGTCCTCTTTCTCAGATTTGCACTTTTGCATTTTTTCCCTTTTAACCTCTTAATTGTAGAGCGTGCAGTCCTTCACATGGAGAAAAAAAGCATGTTTAACTGAAGTTACTGAAAGCAAAACACTGTGAAACTATTCATGCACATGATGAGTGGAAATACAGTTTAGGCTAGAGCTGGTTTAATTCATGTCATTCAGTGTCAGCGTTTAATGAATGAATAAATACATTTTGAAAAATGGGATCATCGGCTCTTCAAGCACTGGCCTGTTTAATGTCTGTTGTGGTTAGAAAGTATTCCCTAAGGAGGAAACTGAGCAAGTGACTGAATGAGAACACAAACTTGTATCAACAAACTAACTGTGGTGTTGTGATAAGGGGTTGGAAACTGGCAAACCCAAATAATGACTGTGATAAGGAAAAAAAAAAGCGTGTGCCATTTGTTCTGTTTCTGCTGAAGACACGTTGCTGGTCAGAGGTGGCAAAAGTACTGACATTCTGTACTTAAGTAGAAGTACAAGTACTTGGGTTAAAAACTACTCTGGTAAAAGTTGAAGTACTGGTTCAACTTCTTTACCCACGTAAAAGTAAAAAAGTACAGGCTCTGAAATGTACTCAAAGTAAGAAAGTAAAAGTAGGTCTTTGGAGGATGTTTCTACCTGCTATTTTTGTGTAAAGCTGACTGAACCTCATTATATATTACTGTAATAATATAAAGGGTGGAGTGCCCTCTCCGGCTCAGGGACGAGTTCCTGCCCCAGGTGGAGGAGTTCAGATATCTCGGGGTTTTGTTCACGAGTGACGGGTGAAGGGAGCGGGAGATCGACAGACGGATCGGAGCTGCGTCTGCAGTGATGCGAACGCTGCACGGGTCTGTCGTGGTGAAGAGGAAGCTGAGTGTAAAAGCGAAGCTCTCGATTTACCGGTCGATCTACGTTCCTACCCTCATATATGGTCACGAGCTTTGGGTAGTGACCGAAAGCATAAGAATGTGAATACAAGCGGCAGAAATGAGTTTCCTTTGAAGGGTGGCTGGTCTCTCCCTTAGAGACGGGGTGAGGAGTGCGGCCATTCCAGAGGGACTCAGAGTAGAGCCGCTGCTCCTCCTCATCGAGAGGAGCCAGTTGAGGCGGCTCGGGAATCTGACTAGGATGCCTCCTGGGCACCTCTTGGGTGAGGTGTTCCGGGCATGTCCCACCAGGAGGAGGCCCAAGGTAGACCCAGGACACGCTGGAGAGATTATAGCTGTGTCCAAATTCAGGGGCCTCATCCTTCGGAGGCCGCATTTGTAGGCCAACTGCATCACAGCGAGGTGACGAAGGCTGTCCAAATTCGAAGGCTCCTCCAAATGCGGTCGACGAATGCGTCCTTCTTTTGTTGAATTTGAAGGATGGGTCCATTGTATCCTTCGTGGTCTACTATGTCCCATGATTCACACACACACATCAAAACTCAAACACAAAATTGGCAGAAGATAGCAGCCAAAAAGTTTGAAAAATGACTGTTTCTATGACACAAAATGAACTTTTAAGATGTTTTCAGGCGAGAATGTAAATGTGTAAACCTCAAATATCCACTTGTTTTATCAAGATATCGCTTAATTGCAAAAAGTGCTCCTACGTTTTCGGAGCTGTCCATTGCCGCTGCTCTACGAGCAGCTCGCCTCGCTAGCTGTCAGCTGACCGAAATATCGAGACTTGCTTCAGCTGAAAAGAACGCCTGACTGCCGGCACATCCATTTCAAACCCCCACTGGCTTTCACCGCTGAGTGGAAGTTAAACAGATATACAATCGCTTGCAAAAGTATTCATACCCCTTGAACTTTTCCATATTTTGTCACATTACAACCACAAACATAAATATATTTCACTTGAATTTAATGTGAAAGACCAACACAAAGTGGTATACAATTGTGAAGTGCAAAGAAAATTATACAGGATTCAAAACATTTTTTACAAATAAACTGAAAAGTGTGGTGTGCAAACGTATTCAGACCCCTTTCTCTGAGTGCAACCAGTTGCATTCAGAAGTTGCCTGATGACTGCTAATGACTAAAAAGAGTCCACCTGTGTGTAATCTAATCTCAGTACAAATACAGCTGCTCCGTGACGGTTGAGGTTGGTTAAGAGAATATTAGGGAGTAAACAGCATCATGAAGTCCAAAGAACACAGCAGACAGGTCAGGAATAAGGTTGTGGAGAAGTTTAAAGCAGGCTTAGGCTATAAAAACATTTCCCAAGCTTTGAACATCTCACGGAGCGCTGTTCAATCCATTATCCAGAAATGGAAAGATGGCACAACTGTAAACCTACCAAGACAAGGCCGTCCACCTAAACTTACAGGCCCAACAAGGAGAGCACTGATCAGAGATGCTGCCAAGAGGCCCACGGTGACTCTGGACGAAATGCAGAGATCCACAGCTCAGGTGGGGGAATCTGTCCACAGGACAACTATTAGTCGTGCACTGCACAAATGTGGTCTTTATGGAAGAGTGGCAAGAAGAAAGCCATTGTTAAAAGAAAACCATAAAAAGTCCTGTTTGCAGTTTGCCAGAAGCCATGTTGGGGACACAGCAAACGTGGAACAAGGTGCACACAAAATGCAAAACGCTATGTGTGGTGGAGAATTAACACTGCACATCACTCTGAACACACCATCCTCACTATCAGATATGGTGGGGGCAGCATCATGCTCTGGGGCTGCTTCTCTTCAGCAGGGACAGGGAAGATGTTGATGGGATGTCAGATGTCAGAGTTGATGGGAAGATGGATGGAGCCAAATACAGGGCAATCTTGGAAGAAAACCTGTTGGAGTCTGCAAAAGACTTGAGACTGGGGCGGAGGTTCACCTTCCAGCAGGACAGTGACCCTAAACATAAAGCCAGGGCTACAGTGGAATGGTTTAAAACCAAACACATTCATGTGTTAGAATGGCCCAGTCAAAGTCCAGACCTAAACCCAATCGAGAATTTGTGGCAAGATCTGAAAACTGCTGTCCACAAACGCTCTGCATCTAATCTGACTGAGCTTGAGCTGTTTTGCAAAGAAGAATGGGCACAAATTTCAGTCACTAGATGTGCAAAGCTGCTGGAGACATACCCTAAAAGACTTGCAGCTGTAATTGCATCAAAAGGTGGTTCCACAAAGTATTGACTCATGGGGGCTCAATACTTTTGCACACCACACTTTTCAGGGGTTTTTTGTAAAAAATGTTTTGAATCCTCTATAATTTTCTTTCCACTTCACAATTGTATACCACTTTGTGTTGGTCTTTCACATTAAATTCCAGTGAAATATATTTATGTTTGTGGTTGTAATGTGACAAAATATGGAAAAGTTCAAGGGGTATGAATATTTTCCCAAGCCACTGTAACTCCCTCAGACGATCTCTAATGGCTGGTGTTTGCTTTATTTCAATCTTTCATTTGTTCCTGAGCAAATTGGTTTGCCTGAAAATTAAAGTTAAGCATCATGACTGGATAGATTTATTCAACATTAATGTCTCACTTAATATAGTTGGAAATGAATCATTCATTCAACTGTATTCCATGATGTTGAAATGTGTTATGCTTGTTTTAACAGCTTATTTTAAATTAAAGACTTAAAATTAAACCACAAAAAGGAGCCAGAGGTGAGGGCAGGCGACGCAGATATGAAGGCTAGACCGTCCAATTTTACAGCCGCTCACTTCCGGCCTTTGCGGTCTTCTTGGGCTGCGAAGGATCCGGGACCCGGCCCACGTAGACCGGGTCCTTCGAAGGATGCGGTCCCTGAATTTAGACACAGCTTGTATCTCTCGGCTGGCCTGGGAGTGCCTTGGGGTCCCTCCAGATGAGCTGGTGGAGGTGACTGGGGAGAGGGAAGTCCGGGCTTCTCAACCCGGCCCTGGTTAAGTGGAAGAGAATGGATGGATATAAAATAATACATGAATAAATAAATAATAAATAATAAATGTTATTCCAACCTAAATTTTAATCCTCATGAATGAACTCAGCTTGAATCTGTTGTGTAGGACACAAAGTGTGAAAGGGAATTTAAACACAGCTCTAGTCTCTGTGTCCTCCATAGTAGAGGGTCACTGTGCCTCCACACCTAAACACAAACATGAGGATACTCAGGGGTTCCAGTGGGATTCAGAAGGTGGAGGAACCCTAAGATCAGCTGTAGTGACTCCGCATGGGGAGAAGAATCACAACTTTGTCTTGTGAGCTCCAGTAACTGATGTTGGCGTGCAGGTAGTGATCAGCTGACCTGCTGCTGCTGCTCTTTTCTTCCTGTCCTGTCCTCTTTCTCACATCTTTCTCCATCGGAGGGAAGTTATTGCTCATTCCCTGGAAATACAGCAGCTGTTCCTTTAGCTAGGAGACACACTGTGTGACAAACTGCACAAACTTTTTGTGCTGATATTTGTTGAGCGTGTAGAAACGTTGCGTCTAAAATTATCTGCCACACGTTACTCTCTTTATGCTCGCTCCTCTTCTGTAGTGTTAGCTGAGATGCTGGAAGTACCGCGAGCACAACTTATGGACATCAGCCCTCGGTCCGGCCCATTGTAACCCCTGATTAAAGCACTATAAATGATATATTAATTCTACGGTTTTGCCTCTTAAATATCTTTGTATGTGGCAAGCCCTGGTGATGGGGGATACTCCAGTAGGATTGTCTCTTATGTGTTATTGTTCTTTCATTTAGGCTCAGATTGTTTGATATTTGACGGCGCACTGACCGGAAATGCAAACTTCTCTCAGATGTGTCAAACCTAAAGTAACGAGTCTGTTTGGAAATGTAAGTAGACTGTACAGATATTTGTGTAAAAATGTAGGGAGTAAACATAAAAAGTAGTCAGAAAAATAAATATTCACGTAAAGTACAGACACCTGAAAAATTACAGAAGTATTTATACTTCGTTACTTCCCACCTTTGGTGCTGGGCACTGTTTGTCACCTGCACGGCAGTGTGTTCTGCCAGAAACTACAGTCACTCTTCCTTTTGAGTTAAATAATGCACTTTTTCAGCCACAGCCCTTGTTGCAGCACAAGCTGCAGAAACATCAGGAAATGCTTCTCGCAGACTTAACAGCTGACAAACTCTTAGCTCAGACTCCATCTCCCCTGATCACTTCTGTGCCATCAGACAGAAAGCCAGGCTAAACTCCAATGTGGATATTGTCCTCATCCCTCCTCCTCAGCCTCACACCACAGCCTGGCTTCATGCAGTGCAAGACAAAGCATGATTAAACCATTGAACAAGCACACAGTCACCAGTATTGTGCACTGAGAAAAGAGTGGCACTGAAACCAAGATGAATGAATCTTCTGCTGCATCTGTAACAAAGCACAACAACGATTAAAAAAAGAGAACAAAGCCCCTAAGGGAGAAAATCAGAAACAAGCACACAATCTTGCTTTCTTTGTTCATGTGAGTGAGTGAGTCTAAGTGTCTGTGTATTGTGTTTTGTCATGAATAAAAAAATACACAAAGATTCACACCCATCAGGCCGTATTTTTCTGCCCACTCCTCTAAACACTCAGTACGCAGTGCAGCCCTACATGATAGCTTACCTTAGCCTGTTGCCATCTGTAACAGCAAACGCTCATTTTGAGACTGACCAACACTTTCAACTAGGCTCTGCATTCTCACTATCAATACACTTTTTCTTTATTTTTTAAACTAACGTGGCCTTCGACAGCTCTTTAATGTCATCTTTTAATCATTTATCTCCACTATCAACATCAAAATATTAAATATATTTCAAAAGTTGTTCCTCGGTACAGCTATTCAGGAGTTCCTCAGACGGAGATGGGTCAAAGTGATCAGCTGTAGCCATAACCACGAGGTACTGATAATCCTTGATGTGCCACCTGGTTTGCACCTTCCCAGTAACTGTCTACCCAAAAGCTTAGTAAGCTTAAGCCTGTGTACAAACACCCATGCAGTGGGACTGATGAATCGAGCGTAGTGCTCAGGTGTCTGAAAAGGTCTGCATTGGCTGGGTGTTGCCATTAACTTGAAGTGGTGCAAAAAACACAATGCCGAATTTGGATGCAAAAGAAGGGATCTTGTGAGAGACAGCTTGGATTTAGGAAGTAAGAAGCTTCCTCTATACACCGAGCTCACGCTTTCACACAGGCGCCTAAACTTTGGCTCATCTTCAAGATCTACTTAATGATTTATTGGTCAAAATTGACAAAAAGCTTTAGAACTTAGAAACTGATTCTTACAAATGTGGTGTGGATTTTCAGCTTATAGAAAGTACCTTTATAAAGATTTAAAATATGTCATATTTGACCTCTGACCTCTCCTTCAAGGTCAATAGATGATAATAATAATAAAGCTATTTAAAACTTTTTCTTGCTGTTTTTGTTTGTATTGCGAGCATGATATATGGAGATTCTAAATATCACATTGTAGTTTGCATCCAAATATCACGTCACACCTCTGACCTCACTACATTTCACATCTGCCTTTCTTTGAAGTTGACCCCAAAATGTGCTACATCTGTGTTGTCAGGAGAATGAGCTGCTTAGAATTATACTGTAGTATATTATTATAATCTTGTTACATTGTTGTTGGTTTTTTTGTGAATAAAGACATCTAAAACACTTTAGTTTAAAATTAAAACATTTAATATTCATTTGATCTAGTCACCATTTACTTAATCATTTAATTAATTATTGGAATTCTACACTAAAGCACTATAATTTTATTCGAAAGAGTAAAAATAAGACCCAACAACTCCCTCCTTTGACACCTTAACAAAAAGGTGCTTAACCCAATTATAATCACACGGTTATAATATGTTTCTCAAGCACAAGAAGACATAATAAGACAAACATGCTCCCAAATGCTCTCTCTCTGAGTCACTGTGTGCTGTTATCTGTTTGTTTTACCAAGGTCAGCTTACATTCAGACACACAGACAGCTCAGAGCACCTCTTTTGGCAGTTGAGCATTGAAAAAAGCATTTAAAAAGCCTATAAAAGCATAATGATTATAAGCACTCATATTTTCCAAAATTTCCCTCCTTTTCTATGATAATTATGCCATTACAAACAAACAAACAAAATGCCGAGCAACTGGAGTAAAGCACAAAACATAAAACTATGATTACTTGCAATCACATAACTCAGAATATATCAGTTTATAGCACATTACATAAGATAATTACTCATTATCATACCTTCATCAATTGGTACTTAATTGAAATGATCCTGTCATTTCAGCGTCAAACCCATTTTCCTTTTTGTCTTTTTCCTAAGAATTAGTCTTCTAATTTTTACAGCAAGACTAAAAGATAAAAAAAATGCCATTCCATTCTGCTGTCAATGATGTTTTGTTCTAGCATTCACTACGTTCTTCAGTAGGTCCCTAATGGAGTTAATCAACATTCCTGATTATATTATTATAATTAACCCAATCAAAATTTTTGCTTAATTGTGGCCTGGAAGGCATACAGTGACTCAAACTCTGCTGCTATCTAATTTCTAACCTTAAATTTGTAAAGAACCCCACAGGCTCCTATGGCATCTGTGTAAAAAGGACCCCATCGGGCTGATTGTTTTATTCTTTTTAATTGGCATAACAACCTGGACTAGTGCACAAGTAGTCCCATTCCTCAGACGTCAGCCCTTCCAGTCTTCTGTTTGGTAAACCAGGAAATGTTAAAGCCATTTATCATAGTGACCAGGCCTGTCACACTGGCAATGTTCCCATACCTATGAGACAGGTGTCCTGCTCTAAGGCACACATGTTCTTCCTCTTAAAAAGTCAGGGCACAGCAGGGAGCGGCTACTGGAATCCATGGAAAGAAGTAGTCCAGTGCGGTAAGAGTCAGATTTTTCCTGATTGAGTCATGGACTGCAGGTCTTTGGGGCCAGTATTTAAATTTCAATAGAAACTGTGGTCAGATGAGGTCTAACTATTCAACATCCTGTCTGCTAAATACAACACCCTGACTCAACGACTATCAACTTAAAATCAACACTCAGCAATTTGAGAAGACACATATTTGACCACAAAAGTCTGTTTGAAAGATCTATCAGTGTCTTTATATTACAGACCTCTGGTTTTGTTTAACATAAGTAAAATAATTTGACAGCCCTAATTGATCTACCCTTAAGTTTATTGACTATGGTTAACATAATTTTACTAAAAAGTGAAACTATTTTTATATACTTAGAAAGTTAGTCATAACAAATATCTATAAACAATGCATCATTGAGAAATATGGTGATGTTTATGAGTGTAAGCCAGTCTTCATTGCATGTGTGTTTGTATTGTATAATTCAGATATTCATCTGGAGCATTTCCATGTAACAAAAATCAATTTCAGCAGTATCATCTTTAGAGTTGATTCAAACTAATCAGGTGGACTAGTTCTTATATAGCGCCGTTCTACTCTAACTGAGCACTCAAAGCGCTTACACAACATGTTTGCATTCACCCATTCATACAAGCACTTCCATATGTAATTAAGCTAAATGCTTATTATCTAACATTCACACTCCAACGCATGCGTCGGAGAGCAACTTGGGGTTCAGTATCTTGCCCAAGGATACTTTGGCATGCAGCCCGGAGCAGGCAGGAATCGATCCACCAACCTTCCGATTAGTAGGTGATCTTCTCTACCAACCGAACCACAGCTATTTTAGAGCCATGCTCTAAAATCAAGATTTGACACAGACTTTAGGTCAGCAGTAACGGGAAAGGAAAAACATGCTAAAGCACACACAAGTCTATAATTAGTCATCCTAGAATCCTACAATTTAAATGACTTATGCGTACATGTGTTACATCTATGGAATAAAATAAAAACAAAACAATAAAGACTAGACACATGTTAAAAGTGTGACTCAAAGGAACATTAATGCACTGCCTGCGGGAATGCAGGCAGTTAAAACTGTTTTTAGGAAAAGGTAAAGGACATGATTTAAAAGAAAATTATTTCAAAACGAATTATACTAGACCCCAAATTATTTTTGATTGCTCTATAACCAGAGAAGCATAACTATAGTAAACTGAACATGCCTTTACAGACCTCAGAGTGCTGACCACGCTCTTCTGACCCTGGTTTGACTGGGCTTTGTCATCCCGCTTCTCTTTTACTGATATCTTGAACGAGCCCAGGGATGTCAAACTCATTTGATCACTTACAGCCCACATTGATTTTAAATGTCCAGATTGGTTAAAATCCAGTATATACTGTTGCAGTTATTGGAGGAAATCTACCAGCATGACTCTTTGAGCTTAACTTGTAAGAAATAAATATATAAAATTTCAGAAAAAGGTCTGGTAGCTCATTGCCCAGATTGCCCTGTTATTATGTAACAGAACGTTATTAACAGTTATTAACAAATCAGTACCAATTATCCATTACCTACTGCTAAATGTGCAGGAGGGAGGGGAGTGGAGCACAGCCTTTACTATGCAGGGTTGCTGCAGGGTCTTCCGTTCGGAGGTTGTGCAGCTTCCAAACCACAGTGACGCAGCTGGTTTGGTTGTGTTTCTCAAACTGTGCAAAAAAGTGTTGCAATTTTCCAGCAGAGGGTTACCAAAGAAACACTGATCTCTGATCCAAACTGCATCAAGCTACTGTAATTTAGATGCCAGGTTGCAAAAAGTGACAAATGAAAGGTCATGAATGGTTCTCATATATCACAAGTCTGACAGAAATATAAGAAAGATGTGCGGAAGGAGAAGAATTAAAATTGCATTATTATACATCTTCAGAAATACTCAACACTCTTTAACTTTGTGGAAGGATGTCTTAAAGTGTAGACAGCACTTAAGGGGGATGCAGTGTTGTAACAGCTGCTTAGTGAAGTGCTTGTCCTCATAATCATGAGTGTGATTAGCAGTATCTGCAGTTTCCGCTTCCATGAACTTTGTCTACTCTTTTTTGTCCATTGTGTTTTAGTACTGTAAAGAAATGTCTTTACTGCAGTAAGATGTGCTGGTGCTGAGTACAGGCCCATCACAAAACTGTCTTTGTGTGTTGCTACCACCCAGGATCCCTTGGGCTCAGATGAGGAAGCAGTATTTCAGCTCTGGGGTCAACAAGCGATCACTGGATGCCATTGAGAGGTCAGCGTTCTTCATAACATTAGATGAAGAGGCGCAAGGCATGCGGGGAGATGACCCAGAGGGGAACTTGGACCGCTATGCAAAGTCTCTACTTCATGGAAGATGTTATGACAGGTGAGGAGGTCACAGAGGAATGCTTGTTTTTGGCACCTTCACATTTGTTTTGTACTTCACTAAAATACCAGATTGCTCAGTAATAAAACTGTAGTTTTTTTTTTTAAATATAGACCTACTATAGTAAAAAGAGTCTTTGTACAGAGCTGACTGAGGGTGTAAAATTATATCTGAAACACATAAGTGTTCTCAAGAGCTAAGAGCAGCATGCCTGGCATAAAAATGGGAAACTGAAAGTAGAGCTGTTATTTCAGAGGAGGAACTGAAATTCCTTTGAATGAAAATATCCTCCATTACATCAGCACTTAAAGGAGAGACTGGTTCTGTACCTGAGAGGATGCACAGGATGCATACTGTGTGGGGACACCCTGGGATTTAGACGAAGACAGAGATGAGAATCAAAACTGATTTTTCAGTTCTTTTATATGAGCAACATAAAAGCACAGTTTCTCGAAATAGTTGTTAGTTAAAAAGGGAGAAAGAAAATCACAAATATAGTTTGGATCAAGGTCCGTCCACGTGGAAAAATTAACTTTTGATTTGAGACCTGATAGGAACACATTTGATCAACTCTGCGAAGGATGGAATTGGCTTGTGAACTGTAAAGCGTCCAGCTCATGGAAGGCATGATTAACCGAATAAACTAAACTCAGACTGTGAAAGTGTATGAGTATGACCCCCAGTATCTCTGCTGCACACTCTGGTCTTATTTACTTTTCTTCTGTACTTTGTTTTGTTGTGTTTTGTCATTTTAATGTCAAATATCAAAAATCTAATGGGTAGCGTGTAACCCACAGAACTTTTACATGGTAATTATGGCCGGATTCCCCTAAAATACCATCAGAGTTGCACACAGGAAACAGTTTTCCTATATTTAGCTTTCATTTTCCGTTCAGCTAGATGCCATCTAGCTGAACTACTCCATCTTTCTTAAAACATATCTCAGCCGGATGCAATTTAAGCTGCTCAGTGAATCACATCTGGGTTAAACACAAACTGGATTCCCCCAAAATCCTACCAAAGAGATGTAGACAGGACAGATAAAGGAGCACTTCCTATCTTTTTGTTTTGATCCTCGGGCTGATGCATGCTTTCCATGACACACAACACACACACACACACACACACACTACAAATGAACAGCTGTATCCACTGCATATATTATCTGTCCCACTCTGTCTTTTGAGTGCAAAACAACATTCCTTGTAGGTTTTTTCACATACCACATACTTGCTGCAGATTAGCACCTCGTATGGCATTGATCTTTTGAGTGTGGAGATGGTACACTGACCTTATTGTCATCTTCAACAAACAGTCTAGCATGAGCTTTGTGACATGGCCTGTTCTCCTGAAAGAGGTCATTGTGAGATGAGGACCCAGCTGCATGAAGTTTGTGCTGGTTTGTTAAAATTTTTGTTTGTGCTGCTTCAGTTTCTGAGTTATCAAAGATTATTTTTTAGGTCATCCAAAGGTTACTATCCCCCTATCCTGCTCCAAAACAACCCACACCTTGCCCAAAACCTAACATGGTTTGCAACCGCTATGATGTAATGTTTATAACTTGTATAACTGTTCTACCTGCTATTATTTGAAAATGTTTTTTAAAATAACTGTGGTTTTTTTTTGAAGGTGGTCTTAATAATCCTATTCACATTGTTGAATGTTATTTTCGGCAGATTCTGCAGCAAACAGGTAAAAAAAAAAAAAAAGCAGGTCATTGGCTCCAAGTTTAGTTTAGTTTTAAGTAATTTACTTTTGTTTAAATAAAATTTGAAATGCATCAAACTTTAATTTCTAATTTCTGACATTAAATGTAATAATTTTTAAAAGAGCACTGTTTTTTTTTTGGAGCAAGATGGGGGGGATGGTGACCTTTGGATGACGTAAAAAATAATCTTTAATAACTCAGAAACCAAAGCAGCACAAACGGAGCACTAACTGCTCAGTCTGTTTGCTACGTGGTTGGGGTGTCAGCTTCATGCAGCTTGATGACACTGGTCATAGAGTTGAATGAGGTCAGCATCAATACTCAGGTAGACGGTGGCATTTAAAGGACACTTGGTGTGTACTAAGGGGCCCAAACTCACCCCTCCCCCCATACACACACACACACACACACACACACACAAAGAAAACATAAAAGAAAGAAATTATCTCGTGCCTGTGCTTCCTGTCTTTCCTGCTATCATCTTGTCCATGACTTCCTTTTAACTCTTGCCACCAGCAGCAATTAATCTTTCTTTTTTTTTTTTGTAGAATAATTACCTTATGTTCTGCATTTCCTGCTGATAGTGGTTGGAGTTTGAAAATGTCAGATTAGGATAAGAAATGCTGTATTTATCCCAGAAGTTAGGAAATGACTGGACAGAACATGGAAATCCACTTAGCCCAGTAAAATAAACACTTGGAGTTAAAATAGATATTAAATATTAAACACTAGAGGAGTTCAAATAGATAGAATGTGCACAGTGCAGTAAATCTAAATGATACAAAAAGCTCAAAATGAATGTTGGTATTGTGTGGTTTGAGGTCTATCTGTCCTTGTAGCAGCAAATGGATGTTAGTGTTCAGCAGGTGGTGCAGAGGGTAGTCCGGATCCATCCCCAGCTAGCAGTTCGGTATTCAGGCCGCAGAAACATTCCTTCGCAGTCCCTCCACTTTTCTCCTTACTGCTCAGATCAACGTCCCTGTTGACCCGAAAAGCCGGGGACGGTTACACCGTTGTGTTTTGTTGCAGTACGCCACAAAACACATCAAACTGCACTCACCCGGGAATCCTGTTGTTTCCCTCACTGCTCCTCTGGGATTACAGCCTTCATTACTTCTTCTGCAGTAGATCAGCTGTTGAGGAGTCTCCATTGGCAAGAGTATAACGTGACGAAAAACCACTAGAAGACTTGTAAAACTGGCAATTTCACCTTTGCATAAATCACAGTGATCAGGAAAAATCTACTTAATCGGGTGATAAGTCATTAAAATGAAAAGAAAAACAAAACTGGAGCTGCTGCAACAGGCTGTGACTCAGTATAATAAAAGGAAACAAATACATTTTTTTTTATATATGGATATCTATCAGGCATATTGACAAAGGTTTTGTTAGTGTAATGGCTGCTTGAATCTATTTTCAGAAAAGAATATAAATGGATGGATACTATAAAGTTATTCAGACTACATAGAGAAGCAATTTTGGTGAATCCTTTGATAATTGGCTGACTTTCCCTTTAGTATTACCAGATGATTGACATTTTGCTACATGTCTTTACAACTACGGTTAAAAAGTTTTGGACTCTTTTACAAGAACTTCATAAATGACTTCTCTGATTTTTTTAGCTGGGATTATACCTAATTATGAACATGTTCTTATTGTTGGAGATTTTAATATACATGTGCGTTGTCCTGATAAGCCACTGGTAAAGGACTTTTTAAGCCTTCTTGACTCTTTTAACCTGATGCAGGCCGTACCCAGACCTACACATGAGCACAGACACACACACTGGACCTGGTTCTTTCCTGCGGCCTGCCTGTGACTAACCTGGAAATCTGTGACTCTGCATTCTCGGATCATCTGCCTGTTTTATTCACTGTTAGTCCGACACGTACTGCAGTTAAAACTCGCGCTGCTGTTCGGTGCTGTCGGTTTATTAACCCTTCTGCTGCTGCTCAGTTTTCTACTGCTTTTCATCATCTGTGTGGCCCTTTATCACTTTCTCTCCTCTGATACAGAAGACTGGACTCGGTGGCTCCATTAAAAAACAGACAGCCTAAGACTAAGTTGAGCCTTGATTTAATGACAGATCTCGTGCTGTGAGGAGGGAATGTCGCTGAGCTGAACGCAGGTTGAAAAAGGATAAACTGCAGGTGACTCTTCAATTTTAAAAGACTTCTGGTGCCACTATCAGAGCACAGTTAAGGAGGCAAAGAGGGAATATTTTGTAAATATTATTTCCTCCAACAGCCATAACCCACGTAACACTATTGACTCTTGTGTTTTCTGCATTTTTTTTATTGAAAATGGTTGCTAGTACCAGGGCTCTTATCACAGCTCCTGCTTCTGACCCCTCGGTTTCATTCCCTTGCACTACAGTTTTCACTCAATTTGAGTCTGTGATTCTTTCACTTTTAGAGGATGCCATCAGGTCCCCCCCCTTCCCGTGATCCTGTCCCTCCACGATTTTTTAAAGAAATTTTATGTAGTACAGGGCAACCTGTTTTTGCCATTGTAAATAGCAGTCTGTCCTCAGGTGTGGTCCCTGCTGCTTTTAAACATGCAGTACTAGAGCCACTGCTTAAGAAACATGGCCTTTATCATACTGTGCTGGCTAATTATTGGCCTATTTCCAAACTACATTTTCTTTCTAAGGTTTTAGAAAAAATTGCATATTGTCAGCTGAAACGGTTTTTAGATGAGAATGGGACCCTGGAGGTTTTTCGGTAAGCTTTTAAAATAGCAAAGAAGCAAAGAATCTGCTTTAATAATTTTAATTACATCTGGTTACCATGTTGTTCTGATTTTACTTGACCTACAGTGGCTTGGGAAAGTATTCATACCCCTTGAACTTTTCCATATTTTGTCACATTACAACCACAAACATAAATATATTTCACTGGAATTTAATGTGAAAGACCAACACAAAGTGGTATACAATTGTGAAGTGGAAAGAAAATTATAGAGGATTCAAAACATTTTTTACAAATAAAAAACTGAAAAGTGTGGTGTGCAAAAGTATTGAGCCCCCCTGTGTCAATACTTTGTGGAACCACCTTTTGCTGCAATTACAGCTGCAAGTCTTTTAGGGTATGTTTCTGAAATTTGTGCACATTCTTCTTTGCAAAACAGCTCAAGCTCAGTCAGATTAGATGCAGAGCGTTTGTGAACAGCAGTTTTCAGATCTTGCCACAAATTCTCGATTGGGTTTAGGTCTGGACTTTGACTGGGCCATTCTAACACATGAATGTGTTTGGTTTTAAACCATTCCACTGTAGCCCTGGCTTTATGTTTAGGGTCACTGTCCTGCTGGAAGGTGAACCTCCGCCCCAGTCTCAAGTCTTTTGCAGACTCCAACAGGTTTTCTTCCAAGATTGCCCTGTATTTGGCTCCATCCATCTTCCCATCAACTCTGACCAGCTTCCCTGTCCCTGCTGAGGAGAAGCAGCCCCAGAGCATGATGCTGCCCCCACCATATCTGACAGTGAGGATGGTGTGTTCAGAGTGATGTGCAGTGTTAATTCTCCGCCACACATAGCGTTTTGCATTTTGGCCAAAAAGTTCAATTTTGGTCTCATCTGACTAAAGCACCTTGTTCCACATGTTTGCTGTGTCCCCAACATGGCCTCTGGCAAACTGCTTTTTATGGTTTTCTTTTAACAATGGCTTTCTTCTTGCCACTCTTCCATAAAGACCACATTTGTGCAGTGCATGACTAATAGTTGTCCTGTGGACAGATTCCCCCACCTGAGCTGTGGATCTCTGCATTTCGTCCAGAGTCACCGTGGGCCTCTTGGCTACATCTCTGATCAGTGCTCTCCTTGTTGGGCCTGTAAGTTTAGGTGGACGGCCTTGTCTTGGTAGGTTTACAGTTGTGCCATCTTTCCATTTCTGGATAACGGACTGAACAGCGCTCCGTGAGATGTTCAAAGCTTGGGAAATGTTTTTATAGCCTAAGCCTGCTTTAAACTTCTCCACAACCTTATTCCTGACCTGTCTGCTGTGTTCTTTGGACTTCATGATGCTGTTTACTCCCCAATATTCTCTTAACCAACCTCTGAGGCTGTCATGGAGCAGCTGTATTTGTACTGAGATTAGATTACACACAGGTGGACTCTTTTTAGTCATTAGCAGTCATCAGGCAACTTCTGAATGCAACTGGTTGCACTCAGAGAAAAGGGGGCTCAATACGTTTGCACACCGCACTTTTCAGTTTTTATTTGTAAAAAATGTTCTGAATCCTGTATACTTCTACTTCTACTTCACAATTGTATACCACTTTGTGTTGGCCAGAAGTGAGTTTCCCGGACTCATCGACCTGTTTTAAATTATTTTCACAGTTTTATTTCCTCTTTCAGAGTAAATGCAACTGGCCACAGAGTAAACAGCTGTAGCTACAGACGATTGTTAGCTAGAGCGTTTGAAGTGCTCTCACGATGCACATTAACATTAGTCTGTGTAAGAGAGGCCTTTAAATGCTTCCCCGACTTCCTGTCTGCCCTCTCACAGACAATTACATGCTTTGCTCTTAGTTGATCCTCCTCTTCTAGGAGAATAATAATGATGTTTAATTTTCACACAGTCTGTCTGAATGTGGATTGGTGAAGTCGAATTTGTTTATCGGATGTTGTGTGACTTTTGCCACACTCATG
Organism: Pterophyllum scalare; assembly: GCA_024447675.2. Taxonomy (NCBI): domain Eukaryota; kingdom Metazoa; phylum Chordata; class Actinopteri; order Cichliformes; family Cichlidae; genus Pterophyllum; species Pterophyllum scalare. The sequence continues at coordinate 25,430 of JAMQGT020000129.1, forward strand.
ATAAGCATCAGAATTTTGTTTTGGTTTTTGGTCCTCAGAGCTTGTTTGTACATGCCATGATTCTGATCAGAAATGCACTCACAGAAGCCTGTTTTTCTTTGTCTGCTCACACGTAGCTTTTAATCGATTATACCTCACTCTGGCTTCGACTTCAGATTTTCTTACAGATATAAAATATTGGATAATTTCATCAATAAATATAAGGTATATCAAAATATAAAGCTTTCATTTCATGCAATATTTTTTTTAATCGATTTTTGGGACTTGTGTGAAGATCTCATGATGACATAATGCAGGAATGTAGAAAAATTGTATATTATAATTATTATCTAACGTGCATGTCTGAACTGTGTGAAGAAGCCGGAGTTCCCAGATTGAAGCCTGTGGCTCAAGAGGCTGTGACACAGGAAACTTCGACCACCTCAGACACAGAGGGTGGTGCATGACTGCTCTTAGTTGGTGGAGTGATTAGTCTGGTTGGCTACTTGTGCCTTAAAAATACATTGTTAGGATAGTAAGATGCAATGTTACCCTGAGGGAGTTTCATATCAAAGATACTGTATCAGCACCGCTTCAGTATATTAACATCTCTGTCGTTGTGAGAATGGTTATGGGCTTAGCTCTGTTCCAAAAAAATTGGCCTTTGATGGAATCTATTTTAGCCAGTCTAAAGCCAGGATTACATTTTCCGCATCTGCGACTCTGCTAGGGTCAGCTTCGGGTCCATGTGATGTAAATGTCGTCATCAGAGGGTCTCCAATTGTCCATGTTGTCCAGCTGAGTATAATTAAGGAAGTCATTTATCACCTGGAAAAAGTCACTTTTTTTCTTTTTCTTTTTGAAAGAATATTAACTTGTAGATCTTTTAATACCACAGCCAACCTCCTCTTTTGCTAATCCTTCTCTCATTCCCCAGGTGGTTTGATAAATCCTTCTCCATCGTGATCTACAAGAATGGGAAGAACGGACTGAACGCAGAGCACTCCTGGGCTGATGCACCAACAGTGGCTCACCTTTGGGAGGTAATTTATAGGCTTCTTTATGATTTTGCGCTGGCAAACTTTGATCCCACGTAGACTGCTAGTTACAGGAAAATAAACTGACATGAAACACAGCTGCTTGCAGTCATCTTGCAGTATTACGACCACTGTGGCTGTTACCTCACACAGCAGAGAGCTGTGTGAGGATTGGACTAGAAAAGGAAGCCAAATCAGAGTTGACCCAGTGACCACCACCCCAGCATATTGTCTCTGGTTTCCAGAGGCAATAGTCTGGTCTCTGTCACACCAACAGATGGAAGTGATAGCTAAATTTGATAAACCATGATGGAAGACACATGGGGTGTGTCATTACAGATGGAGTGTTCTCACTGTGGTGGCCTGCTGAGCACTCGTTCTGAATAAGCCGGCAGCACAACCTAAGCATTTGTCCACTGCTAAATTTATGGGTGCCTTTATGTTATGATGGGAAGCTTCCATTTATGGTATAGGGTTAATTCCTGTGGAAGCAGTAATGGTGTAGTTAGTATAGTGTTTACTGTGTGTATTCATATCAGTGAGTTTACAGGCAATCTTAAACAAGCTACCTTATGGTAAAGAAATATATTTTAAAAAAAATACACACATAGGTAGCACTGTTAGGTATATATATATATATATATATATATATATATATATATATATATATATATACATATATATAACAGTGGGCTTCTGCATTGAATCAATTTAGATCCTCCGAGGTAGAATACAAGTGGCTGACACTGTTGCCAGCTTTTAAACCTGTGCACGGTGTGGCTGTGTTCAGCAGTTTTCTGCTTTCTTCCAGTCATTTGAAAAAAAGGTGGCAGATATGAAGAGAAATCTGTAGTAGCACACTACAGTACTGAACGGGCCAGTCACAGTCATTTTTTTCAGAATCACTAAAGAGGTTATTTTTCTGTTTATGTGTTGTAATAAGACCCTTTTACTGGGTGTAAACAATGATGACGTAGGCTGTAAAAGGGTCTATAGTCATTCACAGCTGCAGTATATGGCAGTAGTGGGTCACAGTCTTCAGTTGAAGTAACACAGAGGAGTTTGGCTGTGATGGTTCCTGATAACAAAACTTAACAATGTTTAATTTGACAAAGGAGTCCTAAATGATTCAAAGCCCATCTGACTTTCCAATAAATGGAATTAAAAACAAGCCCTTCTTGCAAAAATACAGCTACTGTGAGCTATCTGAATATTTGTCAAAGATACTTGTGACACACCTGCTTTAACCTGCAGATCTTCATTTTTATTTGTTTCTCAAATTTTACATTCCTCCTGTTTGCACAGTAGCATCAAATCTTACCATAGCAGGTATGAGTCCAGTATTTGGTATTTTATGCAGATCCGTGAGTCTCCACAAAGCTATTCATATATTTGAAAATCATAACCATCTCTGCACATCTGGAACTCCCCTTGAGGTCCATTGTTAAACTTTCACATACCCAAAGGTACCAAAGCTGTGATAAGAAATTGTTTATAAAACCAGACAACACAAACATTGCACCCAGACACATTTACTCTTTTTTTAAAACAGTGTTTTCATAATAATTTCATAACTGTCCTAGTTTTTTAGAATATATCTATTTACAGCACCAACCATATGGCTGTGCTCATTTTCATAACAGTAATTTCTTTCTCTGTCACTTGCTTCTCCAGTACACCCTGGCCACGGATGCCTTTCATCTGGGCTACACTGAGGATGGCCACTGTAAGGGTGAGGTGGAGCCTTCTCTCCCCCGACCTCAGAGACTTGTCTGGGACATTGGATCAGAGGTATGATGGCTAATCAAGATTTGTGTGTTGCGATTATCGGGAAACTGCCATCACTGTCGCTCAAGTTAAGGCCAAGTGAATCTCTGGAATCTCGAGTTGAATTCATTTGTAGGAAAATACCTGAATGTTTCGTTCTTGTAATTTCTATTGCATGTAGGTGCATGTCTTGAGACCACGTGAGGCTATCATTGTTGTCCTGACTGACTTGAGTGTGATGCAAAGCAAACATGGTTTCTTTTACTATGTAGAATTATTTCCATGGAAACAAATGTATTTTTAAGGTGAATGATATAAAATACAAAAAGAATGTAATTTTGTAGGTCACATTTAAAGGCAGTTAGTTTTCCAGTCATGAGCTGCTGCAACATTCAGGAAGATTTATAGAAGCTTTTCAAAATGCAAGTTTCTGCTTCTAAAAAAAACCCCACTCAGTTGGATTCATTTGGTTTCTTTAAAGTGGGGTTATTTGAGGTTCTGATTCACAGTTTTCTGACTGGAAATCATGGCTGCATTTTTTTTTCCCCGGTCACACAGGCTTAGAAACTAGTCCGCAACCACTGGTTGAAAGATGTCTATTCCCAGATCAGTGAGTGATTGCTGGAAGATGGTGAAATTGGTTGGAAATCACAAGCTGATTAAAAAAAAAAAAAAATCACAGTAAAAAGTGAGCATCATGTGACAGGGTTTATGTTCCCAGCAAATAATTTAACAGCTGATTAAACAGGAAGAGAAAAACAAACTAATGGACCGGTTAGAAAATAAAGCCAAAACTGAGCACAGTCTCATGGGCACAATATGTGGGTAAACCTGAAAACAGGCAAAAACACACCGTCGAGTACAGCTTGTGCTTACAAAATATATATGCATATGTTGCTGTGTCAGTACTATTGCACTACAATTTTGCTGCTGGCACCTTCCAGCAATAGAGTCACACTTTGAATTAGTCTGTCATCAGTGAAAGAAGCTTCCTTTCATCTGCGCTAATAATTCTGCTGCAGTGTGGATGCAACACTAAAACATTGTTCTTTTTTCCCCTTACATCATCATAAATGAAAATAAATTAAATATTGTGATTATAATTTTGAGGATATACCGCCCACACCTCCTTCTCATTGACTTATATCCTATCTGGCTGCTTTTCCAATCTGAGGGGTGTCTCCCTTATTAGAAAGGCTGCAGGTTAAAGCTACTGCTGCGTTAGACCAGAGGCTACATCCGTCTTTTCCCTGAGAGCCGTCACTGTGGGGATCCGAGGTTCTGATCCCACACACCCCAAATCACATTCACTTAGGTTCTTGAACTTTTCTGCTCCACAAAAATCATTTTTTCCACAGCTTCAGTAGGTCAATAAAGGCATCAGAGTTTAAATGCGGTGTTATAGTGGCCAAAAGAATTCACAATAATCAGTGTAATATCTATAAAATGACAGCTAAATTATAGGTATTATTACTGAGGAGTGGCTCCTCTGTGGCAAATGTTACAGAAATATGCAGGATATATAACCTGACTCAGATATATGTCTGTGAGTCAAGGTCAGCATCAGAATTTAAAGGGGCAGTTATTCTGAGTGCAGGAAAATAGAGGAACCTCAACAAATAATGAGCAGTTCACTGTTCTCCAGAAGTTTACGAACCAGCCTGTCTGCACTTGTTTGACTGATTCAGTCTCGGAAAGTGCGTCAGCCAATGTCCTAGTGAAGAACTACAGCTTCAGCATTAGTGTTTTACTGTAATTCACCCATTAAGTGTAGACGTAAGCTGAGATCTAACACATAAGACAAACTGGAATGGGAGTCAAGGGCACAGAATTCTTTACAGTATACATATGTATGTTTTTTAGATGTGATATTAAAATGTTCACTTTTTAAATTGCGCTCATCAATACTGCTGATCACATGAAAGTAATGCTGGAAATTTCAGTTGGATTAATTTGCACAGAAATGTGATGCACGCGTCTTCAGCTTAGCATTTCTTTATTACAATAAACAGTATTTCTCTAAAAGGCTCTTTGCATGTCTTAATAGTAGTCGGTGCACCCCTTGGGGGGTTATTAACTTTCAACAGTGGCCATTGCGGTGCTTTTGACTACCCATAACTGATGCATTAGTGTCATGAGTGCTGCAGTGGCGTCATCCAGTTCGGTGCGTAAAGCATTCCAGCATCTTGACTGTACATCAAAACAGACCCGGCAGCACGCGGCTGTAAAGTGTTTTTGTAGAAAATGCATTAATAATTTATTGGCACAGCTTGGTGTGGCCTCCTTACCTCACAAAGGGAAGAAGGTGGGCGTGAAACAGAGTTTACCTGGGAAAAAACAAAGTTGACTAGCTTTGCCAAAAGTTACATTCTTCTCATTTTTTAAGCATGTAGAGACAGACTTGATTCCTTTCTTTCTTCTTTTTTTGAGAAATAGCGTGACAGAAGACTGAACTTAAGTTACTCAAGCAGAAAGCACAGCCAAACTGGCGGGGGATGGATGGGATCACATGTCAACACAGTCAGGTGAATAGCCACAAGACAGCATGACGAGCACAGTCGTGAGGAAGATGTGGGAATGGAATGAGAATAGTGTGGCAATTTTTATTAACATTCAATAAAGACTAAAACAATAACCTAAAAACAATAAGTCAATTTCAGGTGGCCCTGAATGATGTTTATACTGCTGGGTGTAACACGTTACACGTTTACATTCACCTGATATGACTGCAACTCGAATACATAGCATTCCTAATAAAACTCCCAACATCAGAAAAATAACAAGGAAACAGAATTGGAAAGAATGATGCAGGTTTCTGACAGTCCCTGTCATGTACCGTTGCGGTTGGCAGGAGTGAGGACCTCAAAGCAGACACCAGAGACACAAGAGTAACTCAAGACACAGCTTTAATGCTGGAGACTGGGTTGCAAAAATACACAGTGGAGGCAACCTTAAACAGACTGACGGATGGGCTGAAAAACTGAAGACCGCAGGACGAGCACCAATGACAATGACGCGACAAAGACTGACTGGAACACAGACGATATAAACACACTAGGTAATGAGGGGATGAGGAACACCTGGGAGGGAGACGCAGGAAGAAAAACTAAACACACTGCACTAGAAACCAGACAACAAAAAAAACCCAGGTAGGGAGCAACAGAGGAAGCAAGCCCAGGAACAAAAACAAAAGCACAGGGCCAAAACAAAAGGAAACGGCACAAGGGCGGGAAACAGTCCAAAGCTGGGCACCAGAATGAGGCAGAACAGAGGCAAAGCAGTCCAGGGAGACCTCCCGGCCAAGGACAGAAACAAACCAAAAACAACAAGTGGCAGGGGGAAACAATTCAAAAATTCAGGGGGCCACTCAGGCCAAGGGACCTGACAGCGAAGCGACGAGGCAGGGGGCCGGGGCCCAGGCTGGGGCTGCGGTGCAGGGCACACAGCTGCCTTCTTGGACAGCTGGGGCTGCTTAGGGGATTGGTTGGGTGCAGGTGATGGAGATGGCGTGGATGGAGATGGCGTGGATGGAGATGGCGTCTGAGGCTTTGACTGAGCTGGTGACTGCGGGGAGGCAGACGCTAGGGAAACTAAGGGAACCAAAACTACAGAGGGCGCAGGAGCCGAAGAGACTGGGACAGAGGGAGCAGGAGCCGAAGGGACTGGGACAGAGGGAGCAGGAGCCGAAGGGACTGGGACAGAGGGGACTGGGACAGAGGGAGCAGGAGCCGAAGGGACTGGGACAGAGGGGACTGGGACAGAGGGGACCAGGACTGAAACTGAGGGTCCCAGAAGGACTAAGGGGGTTAAGGAGCTAACTGAAATGGACCCTGGGGTAAAGCAGAGGGAACTGAAACAGCTGACACTGGACTGAGAGGGAGCTGACTGAGAGCGAGGGAGAGCTACAGGAGCTGACTGAGACTGAGGCTGGGGTGAAGCTGGAGCTGCAGGAGCTGACTCAGACTGGGGTGATGCTGATGAAGCTGCTGCCGTAGCGGATGATGGGGACACTGTGGAGCGTAGCTGTGGCTTGGAGGCTGCTGCTGCTGGCGGCTGAGACAGAGACAGGAGAGGCACTGAAGACACCAAAGACTGGCATGAAGACTTGGACCCGGCCGCCCCCACCCGCGGAACAGGAACGGGTGCAGAGGTCGGCCTGTCCGTATAAATATAAAAATATGCAGCTTTATGCACTGACATCACTCAGCTGCTTGAAGGTTAAAGCCAGTCTGATTTCAGATATACTGTATAATATTAGTGTGCACAGTACATGCCTGATTGGTTTGCACTGAGGATCAGTGAGGGATACAGCTATAGCTAAAAAAAAAGAAAAGAAAAAAAAAAGACCCACTGTCATATGCTGGGGACTGGGAGGTGTTTTCCTGTAGTGGAAAAGTCCCATTGATATGGTATGAGAACAAGTTGGGATTTTCCATGTCTCTCTCATCCCTGACAGACTGACTGAGTAGACCATCGGCCTGTTTTTGAGGCATCTGTGAATGAAATCCACCCTTAAAGAAGAGTGCTTTGAGGTTGGAGGTGTTAAATGTTTTCCTGTTGAAGCCACAACTTGCCAAACAGATTGCTCTATAAAATCACACTGCTTACTTATTACAAAGCCCTTAATATTGTTTTAGTGCCATAACAAACTCAAAGGGTGAGGTCTGGGGGCGGGGCTGCTACTATTCTGTCTCTGTATAATAGTAGCAGTAGTGCAATACAGTAACAGATACGTACATGGACATATGACATAGACATAAATAAATAAATAAATAGAAGAGCTTGTGAAATATTCATAGATTGTAATGATTAGTAGCCATTTTCAGTACTCTCCAGAGATGCCCAGTTGGGTTTAGGTCAGGGCTCTGGCTGGGAGGTCAAGAATGGTCACAGAGTTGTTCTGAAGCCACTCCTTTGTTATTTTAGCTGTGTGCTTCGGGTCATTGTCTTGTTGGAAGGTGAACCTTGGGCCCAGTCTGAGGTCCTGAGCACTCTGGAAGAGGTTTTCTTCCAGGATATCTCTGTACTTGGCCACATTCATCCTTCCTTCAATTGCAGCCAGTCGTCCTGTCCCTGCAGCTGAAAAACACCCCCATAGCATGATGCTGCCACCACCATGTTTCACTGTTGGGATTGTATTGGGCAGGTGATGAGCAGAGCCTGGTTTTCTCCACACATACCGCTTAGAATTAATGCCAAAAAGTTCAATTTTCATCTCATCAGACCAGAGAATCTTATTTCTCATAGTCTGGGAGTCCTTCATGTGTTTTTTTGGCAAACTCTATGCGGCCTTTCATGTGTCTTGCTTGGAGGAGAGGCTTCCATCGGGCCGCTCTGCCATAAAGCCCCGACTGGTGGAGGGCTGCAGTGATAGTTGACTTTGTGGAACTTTCTCCCATCTCCCTACTGCATCTCTGGAGCTCAGCCACAGTGATCTTTGGGTTCTTCATTACCTCTCTCACCAAGGCTCTTCTCCCACCATTGCTCAGTTTGGCTGGATGGCCAGGTCTAGGAAGAGTTCTGGTCTTTCCAAACTTCTTCCATTTAAGGATTATGGAGGCCACTGTGCTCTTAGGAACCTTGAGTGCTGCAGAAATTCTTCTTTAACCTTGTCCAGATCTGTGCCTTGCCACAAGTCTGTCTCTGAGCTCCTTGAGCAGTTCCTTCCACCTCATGATCCTCATTTGCTCTGACAGCACTGTGAGCTATGAGCTCTTATACAGACAGGTGTGTGCCTTTCCTAATCAAGTCCAATCAGTTTAATTAAACACAGCTGGACTCCAATGAAGGAGTAGAACCATCTCAAGGAGGATCAGAAGAAATGGACAGCATGGGAGTTAAATATGAGTGTCACAGCAAAGGGTCTGAAAACTTATGACCATGTGATATTTCAGTTTTTCTTTTTTAATAAATTTGCAAAAATTTCTACATTTCTGTTTTTTTTTCTGTCAAGATGGGGTGCTGAGTGTACATTAATGAGAAATAAAATGAACTTTTTTGATTTTAGCAAATGGCTGCAATGACACAAAGAGTGAAAATTTTAAAGGGGTCTGAATACTTTCCATACACACTGAAACCTCTGTGGGCATGAAATTATAATTTTCTTGTACAAAGACTGAGTGTGTAAAGATGAGAAAACAACTAAAAATGTAAGGCGTCTCCAAGGTTGTGACGCCGGTCATTATCATTGCTGCCTTCATTATGGTGGGAAGAAAATTCCTCACCCATAACAGAACTGTATCCACACGCGAGCATCAATGAGGTGTTGTCTTTCCTTCCTGGTGTCGGTGCTGGTGGGAAGACTGTGCAGTATTGATGGGAGGACAGTTGGCCGGCGATCTTGCTGGCTGCGTTCACTGCGTCTTCTGACAGGAGGTTGTGCAGCTTTACATCCCACACCACTGCGTCACGCTGCCCCTGATCGCTCATATTTTCTAGTGAAAATGTTGGTGTGTGACTGGGGTGTCTCCATGTGGAATGAGTACCCCTTTAATACAGGAGCGATGCCTTGAACACCATCTGGCTTTAATGGATACTGATCCTTACACAGTCTCAATTAGACTTGATAGCCCCCACTGAAGGAGAAATGCCTCTAATTCTCCTACGTCATATTGAGTCTGGGCTAAACTCTGTCACTACAGAGAAGCCTGCCTGACAGTTCTGACAACACAAACAATATTTATATCAGATGGTTCCTGAACACCCCGTTGCAGTGTTTTACCCCTGTCAGTTTCTTCCCATTGTTTGTACTGTTTCACTCATCAAATCTCACCAATTATCTTGTTAATCAGTGAGTTACTCTGGCTGCACATTTATCTTTTGTCCAAAATACACTATTTGTGTAACTTTTCAGCTTCTCGTCTCTCTTGCTACCAATTTTTTTTTTTTTTTTTTTTATATCAAACCGTTCCTCGGCTCCCTCAAGCAAATGTGCTGGCACATGTAGTCAGTCTGCTTACATGTAATCAGAGATGGGGGTGTGTGTTTTGTGGTGTTGAGCAAGCTTCACCACCTGCAGAGCTGAGTCACATTTAACATCCGCAGCACTGTGATTGAATTGTCTTTCCTCTCACATGACAATCCCAAGTTTGCTCATTAAAATTGACCCACCAAACAGACAGAATCACACGGTGACATCAGAAATGCGTGTTTAAAAGATCCATATTCAGTGTCTTCACATTGTAAATCTCTTGTGTGTTGTTCCATCATATCAGCGCCTCCTGCTCCTAGAGTTTTTACCCCTCAGTGTGAAAGGGCTGGTGGGGTTTTGATGTCACCCCTCTGGGTAGCCAGCCAACTTTGTGAATGAGATACCTTTACGGATGTGACCCTGGATGTTCAAATCGATGTCATACATGCATTAAAAATCTCATAATAACCCCAATCATAGAAAGTGACAGTATTCTCGGGGGGGGGGCACTTTGGTGATGAAAATGCATTTGAGAGCTGAGCAGCAGAGTCGGGTGTGTCAGCTGTAAGTCTTCACCAGTGCCAAACAGCTTATCCTGCTATAGAATTTTGCTTCATGCAGCCACAAGAAAAATGCTTTCCACTTCTTTCTTTCCCTTTTAATTCAGTCACCTTTTCTTCACCTTCACTTTCTCTCTTTTGATTGTTTTCATTCCTCTTATACTGAAATGCCTCCTGTGGAAACCCGTGTTCATTTATCCACACATTTAACTGCTGCAGTGTTTCCTCACCGTCTTCATTCTTCATAAACTGGACTTTTGTCCTATTTGGATTATACTTCATTTGAGCCGGCTTTTCTTTTTTGGATTTTGAAGGTCCTCATCTCAGTTCCTGGTGGGAATAATTTTTGATCTCAGAGACCCAATCTTGAGATTCTCAATGGAAAACTACCTTTTTGTCTACCTGCGAATTCACCCCATAAGAAGTCGTCACTCATGTAACCCACAAAGCTGGTGGCATACATTTACCACATTCAATACATTACGTTACATGAGATCTCCTGCCTTATCCTCCTCATTCTCATTATCACAGATTATAATAGACAGTAACTGCTTTGCCTCTGCTAGTAGGAGGAGACGCAAACAAACTAGTAACACTTTAACACAGATCACTATGATTCCCAGAGGCTCAGTGGCTCAGGAAAACCCCCAGAGAAAGGAAATGCTCTGTTTATCAGGATGATGTCATTTGTACCAGAGCAGATTAACGTCTATGTGTATCTGTAATGTTTTATCTCCAAGAGCAGTTTTTTGTTTTGTTTATATGCTGATATTTTATTTTCATTACATCATTAGATCTGCAAAATAAAGCGATGGATGATGATGAGCTAATGCTGTGGAAAATGAGCTAGTGCTGTGGAAAGGTTTGAATATCTTTCCCGCCCCCTCCCCCCCTTCACTAAATGAAATCACTGCATTTTGTGTTTACTTGGGTTGTCTTTGTGTAAAATTCAGATTTGTTAGATCTGAAACATTGAATATTCAGCCTGAGGGCAAACTAGATCAATTAGAGTATACACTAGATAACAGGCCACCTTCACTGTTACTGCCCATTCATTGGACTGAAGTAATATAACTATGGCGGCATTAGGAATTTCCAAATCTGCTTGAAAACTGTCAGACTCATTCAATAGGTGAATATGTGAGTAAACAACTGCGCTCTGTGTGAGGTATCGGTGAAACATACATAATAAAGTTGCCTGGATGGCTGCTGTTTATGATAGACTGCAAGTCTTTGTTTAACGAGCCTAACGGCTATCGTAAAACACGCCGAATAAAGAGAGCCATTCAGCCGCTGTCTGGGGTAAAAAAAGAGTGTTTTTGTTTTAAAAAGAAGCATTATGGGTCCCTGGAACCTGCCTGCTACACCGTTGAGCTTGATATTGTTTAAAAGACCAACTGTGTGACTGTCTCACAAGTAAAAGATCAGAATTAATGCAGTAATAGATTAGGAGATATACACTAGCACCAGCCTTTTCTTAGAGCATAACTTTTTAATCCAATCAGTGAGTTCTGTGGTTTAACCAGAAAAGCAGACCGTGCAATCCACTGAAGAGGTATACAAAATACTGTGGCATGCTCCAGTCAGAGGAAGAAGGCAGAAATTATGAATTAACTTTTCACATCCTGACCTCCACTCACTGGTCATGTATAGGAATTGCAGCTTTATTCACATACAGTAAAGCACAGATGTAACCACACACAGCAACGGTGGCCCGAGGCCATTAGTGGCCACAGCCATCTCAGTCACTGTGTCCCATTACTAGCCACCTTCAATACACAGACAACATGTGTAATTCACATCGCAAACTAATAATAACAGTGAGAGACCGACACAACATAACTGGAATGACTTTTAACCCTGTAGCTAAACACATAAACACCAGCATGAAAACTCCTGAGTCTTTGCTCTGGCAGAGCCAGGCCATGTCAGGACACGTTCATCCATCCGCCTCAAAAACGGCCGCGTATATCCAGACTCCTCTGTCTGCCTGTGTCACCTGATCACCTGGCCGACGGGCCATGCTTTAACATGAAATAAACAATGTGGTGTTCGCAACTAAGAAACAGATAGGGCGCTGTGTTGCTCATCACTGTATGCACTACATTTTAAAAACCTACCTTAATTAAAGATCACGTTAGGAATAGATATTTTATTTTCATTACATCATTAGATCTGCAAAATAAAGCGATGGATTTTGAGTCCAGCTGTTTGTTTGCCATATTTCAGTTGCACAAATTGGTGTTCCTCGGCCTGGTCTCAGGGTGTGTTTTGGTTTTGAGGATGCAGGAAGTGCCTTGGGAACAGAGAGCAGCTTTTTTCACATTGTCCATAGCTTTATGCACTATTCACCAGGTCGCGGCATCATTGCAAAACTGAAGGCAGCGTAATTAAATCCTAAAGACTGGAAGGCAAAATAAATCACTAGACTAGGCGTCTGTGAGGTAGCGTGAAGTGGTTTGTTCCTCAGTCTTCATTCAAAATGAAAATAAACCACCCTCAAAACACACCACAGAGGTGGTGTCTGAGGTGTCCCCAAGTGTAAAAAAAGAAAAAAGGAGGTTGTTGTGTGAAAGTCTGTGTGTGAATGAAGCTTTTAGTGTAAAGCACTTGGAAAAGCTTGAGATAACTGCAGTTCATGTAGCTAGCCTCGCCTACACTTCTATAAATATTTGCTTTTATATGTAAGTGACCTCGTTTTACCACATCAGTAGAACCTGAAAGGGAGAGCTGTAATGTGCCCAGCTTTACTCGGGTTACCTGGGTGAAACATAAAGGCTGCTGCTTTTTGCTTTCCCAACAGCAATCACTTAGTCTTTGAAATTCTGACCACAGTATTGCTAACAGTATTAATAATATCAAAATCATCGTGATCCTCATTAGTATTTAGGAAAGACGTCTACGCTTCTTAATGAGTCAGTAGTGATCCTTGTCAGTACAGGAGTGCTGGCAAGACGGAGGCAGCAATTGTTCCAGCTCATAAATTAGCTATGTTCAACTTTCTGTTCTCGTGTGTGTGTGTGTGTGTGTTTTGTTTTCTAAATTTGCGTCACAAAATAAGTGCCTGCATGTTTGCATCATCAGCTGATCTCAGGGGTTCGTTGTGCTCTGCACCTTCTTGTTGTTACAACTTGATTTCTTAATGCCAGAATTACTCAAAGGTATTGTGTACTGGGCACACATGAGTACTTTTATTGTGTGTACTTTGAGTATATTTTAATGCTACTGCTTCAGTCAGTGATCCAAATACTACTGCTATTACTTCTGTTTTACACTTCTGTACAATGCTTGTGTTATATGCTGACTTCAGTCAATGATAAATGGATTTTGTAAACTGCTCTATTTTAACTAATACAATATTAATTCCATACACTTTTAAAGCTTGTAAGGCAATAAAAGAAGAACATAGCTGCAGCTGTGGAACGTGTGTTTGCATCCTTGAAAGGAAGGAGTGAAACAGTCTTTCTGGGATGCAGATGGAAAGCTTGCTAAGCATGCGCTGTGAATAGCACACCAGGAGTGATCTCAGCTGGCCTACATTTTTGTAGAGTTTTTTTTTTTTTAGTTTTTTTGGTCTGTGCAGTGTTAAGTAGAGTGTCTCACTCTTTCGCACCTTCCTTCCATGGCTTGATGGTGGCTGGTAGTGTTACCGCACACACATTTCTAACAGAGCAGCAGCATCAACAAAAAAGAGTTGCAGCAAAGCCTTTAGTGCAATAAATTCTAAACAATCTGCATTAATAAAAAACAAACTGTGTGATTGTGTTATTTTGTAGCAGCAGACGTGCCTCAACAAATGGCTTTAATGAAAAGCGGCTAAAATAAATCCGAAGTAAATTTGGGCTTCTTGCCTCTCAGATAAAATCTTTTCGTGTAACGTGAATTTTACCGTCTCCGTGTTTCAGGTTCAGGCTCAGGTGAGCAGCTCCTTGGCTGTTGCCCTGGCGCTGGCAGATGATGTGGACTGTCACGTGTTCCCGTTCCGAGAGTTTGGGAAAGGACGGATCAAGAAATGTCGCGTCAGCCCAGATGCCTTCATACAGATCAGCCTGCAGCTGGCATACTACAGGGTAACGTGTTTCAGATTAGAGCTGGTTTATATAAACTCATTAGTTCGGTTAAAAAATGGCAGCTAAAGATTTGCTGCAGTGATGAATGACATTCATGTTAAATAAAGAAATGCCAACTGAATAGTTTGGTTTGACATCACTTAGCACAAATTTGCTTATTATTGTTAGATAATTGAGTGTAATTTTACACATTCATTCAGTCCTGGCAGCAGTGCTGGGTAGGATGAACCAGGCAGGGTCACGGTAACATAAATGCACCCTTGAGCTGCACCTCACTTCTTTATATTTTGCTTCCAAAGTTTTGCAAAGTTGGACACTGGCTGTTTTTCCCCCCATTGTCAATCCAGTCCTTGTACCTGACCATATACAGAGGAATGTGTTTGGGTTTTTGTTTGTTTGTTTAAGCCACTGACGTCATTCATCATGTAAAAAAAAAAAAAGCACCTAACCCAGTGTTGTGTCAGTATTTAAATATAGTATTGACACAACAATACAATCCATCAATGCACAACAATTGTCCTTTCCTAAACAGATCTGTGAGAAGAGTGTCTCCTTCCTGTCCTGTTTTGCTTTTTGTGCTTTTAGGATCGTGGTGGTTTTTGTCTGACCTACGAGGCATCAATGACCCGTCTGTTCAGGGAGGGCCGGACAGAGACTGTGCGGTCCTGCTCCAGCGGCAGCTGCGCTTTCATCAAAGCTCTAGAGAGTGGAGAGGTACTGAAGGGCTAAAATCCCTGTTACTTGTCTTGTTCAAGTAAAAAAATTGAAACGGTGCCAAGTGTCACGGATCCCAGTGTGTTTCCAAAGCCGGCTGAGTGTCCCAGTAAGAACAATGGTGGAATATTGTTTCCATAGCCCTCAGTCAGGGCTGCCAAATCTAGTGCCAAAAAGGCTGTAATCTTAAGGCTAACAGCTCCTCTCTGCACACAGGAGTGATCATTAACATTTGTCAACACTTGAAAGATGTTTATATTGGTCCATAACACACATTGCATGGCTGCATTTAACTTAACTCAGTAGTGGCAAATCCAAGCAACAGTTGCCTCAAGGCACCTTTATATTGTAAGATGAAGACAGGGCAAAAGACACAATGTGGATTCGACAGGGGGGCACGCACACGTCTTCTCAATCTCACCTTTTTTCATGTCGTTCACAAAGCGAAATGTCCACAGAAATCCAGCTCCTGTGTTTATACTGCTGACAAAATTGTTGAAAGCCAGTGAGGTGACGCAGGAAACTAATGACTCAGTGCTGTCAACAGCTCAGGACTTCCTACTAGTGACTGTTCTGTAACTTTGTTGTGAGGAAGTGTGTTACAGGTCCGATGAATAAAGCACAATGAGACCGTTATCAGAAATCTTTACAGATGCTTCCTGTGAGTTTAGTATTTGTGTGGAATCTTCCAGCAGCAGGACTCACGCACTTACCACAGCAGCACTCTCTGATAGCTAGTTAGCTCAGAGAGGATTGTAATTTTCTTTCCCAATACAGTGTAATAATTTTACCACGCTCTGGTCATCATAAAAAGTGTGATTTGGTTTGACAGACGGCGGAAGAATGCAGACGCCTCTTCCGATTGGCTTCTGAGAAGCACCAGAACCTTTACCGAATGGCTATGACTGGAGCTGGAATTGACAGACATCTCTTCTGCCTTTACGTTGTTTCCAAGTACTTGGGTGTGGAGTCTCCTTTCCTCAAAGAAGTAAGCAGATTAAATGGGCCCAACCGGGTAAAATCTTTCATGAATATTGTTCCGTGTAAACAGATCAACCTGATTACTTCCTGTGTTCTTTCTGTGCTCGCCACAAACGCACGACCCCAAACACAAACACCAAAGGTTCAGATTCTGTCAGGTGCGCAGAGGAGAAAGAAAGTGAACATTGCTGTATATAAAGATGGATGAACAGTAGCTTCCAGGTCTGATAATTGAAGCCAGTGCGGGAAATACATATGAGCATGCAGTATCAAACTCGGATCCACCCCTTTACAGATGGTGGCAGCAAAAACATTTGTGCCGTCACAGCGGCTGTGTCCATCTTTGACGTGGTGTCTATGATTACCACATGAACAGATGACTGTCCTATGAGAACGAGGGGGGGGGGGGCTGTCACAGTTTTTAATACAAACCATCAAGAATTAAGAGAACCACGACAAAATGGAACACATCCGCCTTTAAAGCCGCTGATCAAACCTGTGCCAGTCAGTGTATGTTTATGTCTACTTCCACATGTTCTTCATCACTCCATCCCTCATATCCCAGGTTCTGTCTGAGCCTTGGCGTCTCTCCACCAGTCAGACTCCAGTTCAGCAGATGGAACTGTTCGACCTAAAGAACCACCCTGATTTCATATCGCTTGGTGGTGGCTTCGGACCTGTGAGTAACACTCTTTACTTCTGGTTGTGTGTGTTTTATGGCCCTGAAGACCGGGAGACCCACTCGTGTATTTAGAGAGGGTGTTATGTGAGACATTAATACAAACCTCCTGTCCACACTGTCACTGTCAGGTTGCTGATGATGGTTATGGAGTTTCATACATCATTGTGGGTGAGGATATGATCAACTTCCACGTGTCTGCCAAACACTCCTGCAGTCAGACTGTAAGTAATGTCTCCGTTTCTTCTGAGTTCAGACAGCTGGTATGATATTTCACACTGTTTAATCTGTTTGAGCCTCCTCCAGTTGGGGCTGCCTTGCATCAATACATGTGGACTGAAACTTACTCAACTTGAATGCTTTCTGTATCTTGGTCTATTAGGTGCTTCCCTAAACTGGAAGCATTTCCTCCCTCAGCCAAGAAAACAGAGCATTGTGTGCATATTGCCTCAATGATTATCCTTCAGTCAATGATTCAGAGCAGAGCTATGGAAGCTGCACTAGTCGCAATCTTCCATAGTTTTTGTTGGGCATAATAGTTCTTCATATAAGGATAGACTAGAACATGTGTAGCTATATGCCGCTCCCTTTAGTTGTGGAATAATAGCTGCCTCCGCCCACACACTGCCTGTGGTACCAGTACCAAAGAGGAAAAGGTGTAGTCGCATTTTCAGAATTGGGTTATTGAACATCGCCAGTCCTTTAAAAGACATTAAGAAATATGAAACCCTTTTTTGGCACACCTGTGACCAAGATGTTCTGCTGATGTCTTGGACAAACACTTCCAAACTGTATTCCAAACAGGGCCACAGTGTTTACTGTTTCATAACTGAGCTAAGTGATGCAATGATGAAAGTGAAACTAACTGTCCTTTTGTGTGAACACAGAACACAGGTTAAACAGGATGGTCATCTCGGCTCAGACAATCCTAAAATGCTGGTGCTCTGCAAACCAATCTAATATTTTTCCTGGCTCAGACCCATAGACAATGTGATCCCACTTGTGCATTGTTGGAGCGCTTTGTCTCAACCATTTCTTAGTAATAACCGTTCTAGCTCCTAGACTGAGAACCCCAAACGAGCGCTTGGTCTCCTCATCTGTATTGTTGAAGAGTGTGCAAGAGTCCAAATGATAAATGGCCTTCAAAACTAAGTAATGAAGCCACAGGACAATCGTTGGCTCCAGTTTGTAAGAGCCTGGTTATGTGTGCTTAGTGCAGATTTAATGAAACATCTGCAGAGTCTTCAAACCAAAACATTTCCATGAATTAGAGCGTGAAATTTTCCATTGTAATGCACATTGTTGTAACCAATTATCAACATGTTGATATTTTAAAATTAATATTACTCTGCTCCCTGCTTTTGTCCACCTCTCATTGTCATGTTTGTTTAGTAAACCAGCACTTGGAGCATTTGCTAATGCTGCACATCAGCACAGCCATGAACGGTGAAGGATTTTAAATGCTTGGGGTGGATTGTGTTTTTATATAGTTTACAGTGCAAATTTTCACTGAATCGTTGTCTACAGTGTCTACAATGTCTGAGTTGTTGCATGTCCCTCGTTGCACGAAATGCACCAAAGGACAGAATGTACCGTTTCACTGATCGCTTTCACTTCCCTTTTGAAGATCTCCCACTCACATTCATCCGTTCATCCAAAATCTCAGACAAAAAGAGTGCATTTCAGAAGAAATGGCAAAAATGGCCACCGCCAAAACTCCGTTAGACTTATCTGATTATCATCTGAACCGTCGTACTTGCGGCTAACATGGATTCAGTCAGCAAAACGAGGATGTTGATTTAGCTTTCACATTAGTAAGTGTATAAGTTTTATTTATCATCAATACAGGCAACTGTAACTTGATTGATTTACACCATTTCATGGAAACAGTATTCCCTGATGGCTGTGGCCTCTTTCAGCAGGATACTGCGGAATTGACGGGATAATGATAAACGAGTTTGAGGTGTTGACTGTGGGATGTGCTGGACAAACAGGTCCGATCCATGGAGGCACCACAAGGATCTGTTGCTAACATCTTGGTGCAGATACCACAGCACACCTTCAGAGGTCTAGTGGAGCCCATGCCTTGATGAGTCAGGGCTGTTGGGAGCAAAAAGGGGGGGGGGCAACACAATTTTAGGCAGGTGGTCAAAATGCTGTGCCTGATTGGTGTATATTTGTGAATGTTTAGATTAGATTTGTTCCCTGATGCGGACATGAATTTAACGGTAGGTGGATATTACACCTGAATGAAATGTTTTGGGGGTTTGGAGCAAGAACTCGGGCCTATTTTAAAGCATTCTGTTAGGTTTTCCAAATTCATGGAATTTCGAATACTTCAGTACTATATGTGTGCGTGCATGTGGCTCGTCACATGCTTTACTTAAATCAATTTAGTTCTCTGGGAGAAAATGTAGTCAGTGGGATTCTGCTTTTGCACAATCCACTCGCTGGAGGGTGGGACTGGGATTGTGGGTGGTTAATGGCTTGAGGTCTGTGTCCCTGAGCTCTTCATGGATGCTTTGGATTCAAGAGTGCATAGCTGAGGAAGAAGCAACCACATGAATGCCAGGAGCCAATGTTTGCATTCTCTTTATATTGTATGAGATGAGTTTCTGCTGATATTTAGTTCTCTTTATTTTGAATGTCTTAGAAATCCTTTTTCCTTTTTAGAGAAGTTCCCTAACTACTCACTTCTCTTTTCATCTTTCTTATCTCCCTGTGTTTTCAAATTGCTTACCCAGAAGCATTTTTGTCTACTTCTCAATATTTTTTTTTCCTTTCTAGGATTCCCACAGGTATGGAGTTCAGATAAGTAAGGCTCTGCAAGACATCATGGCTCTCCTCTCAGCTGATCCCAGAACCTCGTCATCATCCAAAGGCACAGGCCAGCCGCAGTCCAAGAAGCTGCAGTAAAAAAAAAAAAAAATTTCAGAACCTTCATTGTGCAAATCACAGCTTAACAGGACATTGATGGATGAATGTGGTCAAAGAATAAAGCAAAAGTGAAATTATAGATATCTTTTAGTAGATGCAACAAACCCACACATTACATTTGTACTGCCCAGCAAATAAGCAACTTTCTTTTTTTTTTTGGTTTTAACCTCCCATCTGCTTTGCTTTGCTGCTCAGTGGCAAAACACAAACCCTATTTCTCCCATAACTCATACAGGCCTTTTCTGCATCAAACACCACCAAAAGCTATCAGATTTTTTTTTCTAGCATTAACACACACAGGCCTTTTTGTATTGTGAGCTTTGAAATTTACAAAACAGTTGAGAATGCAAAATGCTTCTAACTCCTGTTATCTGTGAGAACATGGTCTTATAGAGGCATATTTATATATTAAAATGGGGGTAAATGTCATCACTTGAAGAGCAAGTGTGTGGAGGCAGAGAAAGTTAGAGGAATGTCCCTGATGGCAGAAAGCATTAAGACGCCCTTAATGTCACTAACAGTGAAGAGCTCACTGACACCATTTATAACAGTTCCATGAAGAGGTTAGTGTTAAAGAAGACAGAGGAGCAGAAACAGGAAGTTCTGGACAAACTGGACTCATTTACTTCCTGTTCTGTCAGATGGGACCAGAGGCTTCCAGAGAAAGTCTGTCTGATCTTTGGGACTGTCACCTGCAACTTGGTGTAATTGATTTATCTCATGATCTCCAGGCAAGTGGTTACCATAGGCTGAATTCATAATTAACATTTTAGTTACAAGCGCCCTGTTAACAGGAGTTACACAGCGAAGCAGCCACAAGGAAGCAGCTGGTCAGCTCTGTGTGGGTGTTTTTGGCGATCTTTTATTAAATTAAGCAAGGTTCCTGCCTGATGCAGTAAAATAACAGTTCATATTTTTGGCTGATGGTGCAGTTTCCCATGTGCTTCTTTCCCACAGCAGCTCATCTGCTGCTGCACAGCCGTGGCCTTTAAGTGTGTGCCTGAACTCGTGTTCAAGTAAAACTGTTTCAGTGCAATTTTTTGAAATCAATGCAATTCCCACAGCAGCGCCTGTAACACACGTTGCGAAACTGCTGTTTGTATGTGATAATAAGTGTGTAGCACAGCTTTTAGCTGTCGGGATATGTTTACATGTGCACTGATGGAATGGCGGAAACAAAAGTCTTTCATTGCCTGAGCATTCAAAAATCTGCGGTGTCAAACATCTGCTTAGTGTCCACTTTTGTGCTGTTAACCTTCCACTCTTCAACCTTCTCTGCTCCTCTAACTACACTCCTGGCTTTGGATGTTTCAGAGATCGCATCGTTTTACAGTTCTAATAATTTCAGAGTGGCGTCTGCTTCATTTATTACTGCAGTAAAATACTTGCAGAGGCATTTTTTTTGCTACAACTTTTCTACCTCTCTAGACTCCTGATGGTCTTACTAATAATAACTTCATAAACCAGCAGTACAAAAATGCTTTAGAGCCATAAACTGCTTGGTGCTGCAGCTTGTTTCCTTATTTTCTCAGGACTGCTCTGTTTCTTGGCAAAAACAAAGCTGTTAAAAAAAAAGTACTCCCCCCCCTTTTTTTAAATCTCTTTGATGATCAGTTGTTTGATTCTGTGAATTTAAAAAGACCATATTTAACTTCCTAAAAACACTGAAACTAAATATTGGGGGTTTTAGGACAAGAATATTTTGTATAAATGGATTTAGGGGAAATGAATCCTTTTTCTCTTGAGCAGAGGTTTTTTAAATGTTCAGTTTTAATCCGTGCAGCACATTTACAGTCTCTTTCTTACACAGTAATGCTGATAAAGGAGGAAATGGTGTCGGTGTGCAGAGTTTGAATGATGAGCCTGTAGAAAGGAAAGCAAAGGCAGAAGATATCCATTAGTTTGATTTTTGTTGTTGTCATTTTTCTTATTTTAAGTGATGTAAGGTGTGTGTAACCTGGTAAAATTATTGTATCTACTCTTGAAGCTGTTTCCTGATTTTTATGAAGATGCTTGTGTTGCAGTTTTTCGGTTCCTCGCTTTCTCTCTAAAATGCATTTAAATGTAACTCGTGGACTTTCTGAACATCTCCACACAAGGATCTGGTGTGTTTTTTTTAAATAAAAATACTTACTTTCCCTACTGGTGTGTCTGCAGCTGATGTATTTTTTTTAAATCATTATTATTATTATTATATCACAGACAATGATATAATATTTCCATTATATATTCCATATAATATTTAAAAGTAGATGAGCCTTCCTCAAATCATCACTTAAAGTTTCTCCCTTTCATGAGACAGTGTGGAGCTCAGCTTTATGCAGCACGCCTCTTTAAATTGTAGGTGTAGAGTTATCAGTCCAAACAGCCTCACCAAATGGTCCAAAAGTGCTTCAGCTTTCACAGTGAGTGAAATGGAGGCCCGTCTCCATCGGCAGGAAAAAGATATGAAGTTAAGAAGAAAAGACTCCCAAGTCTCAGCGCATTAAAAATGCCTTCCATGCTGGATACAGTCTATCCCTCAGATGGATGGTTGGAGATTATAGAGGTTTTTCAATACTTGCAGTTAGTTTCTCATCTTATTTTCATATGTATAACCACTGATGTCAAACCCTTTGAAGAGGGGGAGGAAAACCACAGGAAGGAAACCATCCATTCATGCTCTTAACCAACCATTCAGGGTTGTGGGGAACCTTCGCAGTTGGGGTATACTTAGATGTGTCACCAGTCTATCACACCTGTGTGTTTTTTTTTTTTAGAAGTCTTTATCATCACCACGACAACCACACAGGGTGAAAACATTTCTACACAGATCAGTGAATGAGGCCCAGTTGGTGCTTTCTGAAATTCCTTCAGGTTCCTAGCTCATTGGCAGCTGGCTGAACTCTCTAAATGACAGTGCAAAGTGCTTCAAAGCCCCCTTATCCTTTTCCAAACTGCACATCCTTGACTCCACCCAAGCATCCCTCACTTTCTCACGTGCCAGCGAGATGAAACAAAATGGTCAGCCTAACTTTAGAGCCTAATTTCAGAGTGACATCAGCTAACCATATCTGATACAACTGGTTCGTAAATTGTTTTGTTATAGCTGACTGCAGCCCGACTCAGATAAAAACATGTTTCATATGTCATGCCACCTTTAACCTTTTACAGGCTCTTGCCCAGGCTCTGTCTAGGGTCTCCCTCCTTCCTTCTCTGGGGGGTGCACATGGTTGCCATAGGGATGTGTGGCCTCGGGTCTTCTGTGCTCCTGGTGGGCCGTGGATGGCCTGGGTCCCCTGGGTCTATCCCTGCTTGCCTCTGGATCCAGATGGGGGTGGTTGTGGCTTTTTGCCCTCATTATTGAGTATGTTCCATGACAGAGGAACACACATATAACTAAAAATACAACAAGTCTGTGTGTGTATGTGTGTATATGCATGTATACATAGGTGTGTATGTACGTGCATCTATCTAGTTAGTTTTTTCTTTTCTCTATTCCCCCCCCCTTTTGTTTTGTTTTTTAGCTTCTTTCTTTCCTCTTCTTCCTGCCTGTCAGGTCTGGCAAGAGTAAATAAAATAAAATATAAACATTAACAAGAATAGTCTATAGAGACTTACAGAGCTCTTCTTGTAAAAGCAAATATGTTTGGCAGCAGCAACGCAATTGGACCATCATTCTGATTGCAAAAACTGCCAGACATGACAGCCCCCCCCCCAAAAAAATAATTTAATTTTCAAAACAAACATATAAACTTAATCACAAATTATCTTCCATACACTCCCTCCAGCAAGTAAATGAATAAATACATAAATACACAATAAAAGCATCACTGCACTTGATAGAAAAGCTATTTTAGCAAGGAAGAATGATTAATATAAAAAACAGGCTCTGGAGACAGACTCCAGAGGCTACCATGACACAGATGACTGAGAATCTACAGACATATTTACAATACAAAAAAAAAAAAGACTAATCTTATGAGAAAAATGAGTCTGAAACAGTGAGTCACTATGGCATCAGGTTATTGTGGCCCAACAGACCAAATATAGCTTATTTGACTTTATATAGTCATGTACTGCACATCAGTAACCATAAGGACAACAGTCCCACACGGACCAGCTTGCATGGCAACACTAGCAGAGTGGTTAAATTGCTGATTAGCTGGAATAGCGCTGGGGGAAGTGCGGTTCTGCTCTCAGCAGTCTTCACAAGCATCCTTAAACCTTCTCTTGCTCAATGTCCCACCCTGCATGAAGTAATCTACTGCCATCATTCTAATACCAAAGAAAAAAGCCTCTGCAGACTGCCTCAGTGACCTATTTCAATACTTGTAAAAAACACGAAATGCTTTGGAAGCCAGCCACTCTTGACACAAATTCAGACACTAAAAGGCTAAATAGATGTGCAAAGGATGCCAACGTTGCAGCTCTCCACTCTGCCTTCAACCGTCTGGAGCACAGTGGAAACTACGTGAAATCCACCATCATCCCAGAATTATTTTAGCAGTTCCTAGCCTGACGGCTTGCAGGTAGAAACTGTCCCTGAATCTGCTGGTGTGGATCTGAAGGCTGCTGAACTGCCTGCTTGACAGCAGGAGTGTGAGGAGAGGATCCACTGGGCCTTCCTCCTACAGTGCTGCCTGCAGAGGTCCTGGATGGCTGGCAGTTCAGACCTGATGATATGGTGTGAATTTGAACATCCCTGGTCACATGGTTCTTAAAGTTTTTGTGGAACAGACGCTGTCGCCACCAAGATTACGAATTCTCTCAGTTATTTCAGGCTTCAAACATAAAGATATAAAATTTGAATTTTTTGTGAAGAATCAACAAGTGGGACACAATCGTGAAGTGGAATGAAATTTATTGGATGTGTCAAACTTTTTGAACAAATAAAAAACTGAAAAGTGGGGCGTGCAATATTATTCGGCCCCTTTACTTTCAGTGCAGCAAACTGACTCCAGAAGTTCAGTGAGGATCTCTGAATGATCCAATGTTGTCCCAAATGACTGATGATGATAAATAGAATCCACCTGTGTGTAATCAAGTCTCCGTATAAATGCACCTGCTCTGTGATAGTCTCAGGGTTCTGTTCCAAGTGCAGAGAGCATCATGAAGACCAAGGAACACACCAGGCAGGTCCGAGATACTGTTGTAGAGAAGTTTAAAGCCGGATTTGGATACTAAAAGATTTCCCAAGCTTTAAACATCTCAAGGAGCACTGTGCAAGCAATCATATTGAAATGGAAGGAGTATCAGACCACTGCAAATCTACCAAGACCCGGCCGTCCCTCTAAACTTTCATCTCAAACAAGGAGAAGACTGATCAGAGATGCAGCCAAGAGGCCCATGATCACTCTGGATGAACTGCAGAGATCTACAGCTGAGGTGGGAGAGTCTGTCCATAGGACAACAATCAGTCGTACACTGCACAAATCTGGCCTTTATGGAAGAGTGGCAAGAGGAAAGCCATTTCTCAAAGATATCCATAAAAAGTCTCGTTTAAAGTTTGCCACAAGCCACCTGGGAGACACACCAAACATGTGGAAGAAGGTGCTCTGGTCAGATGGAACCAAAATCGAACTGTTTGGCCACAATGCAAAATCATATGTTTGGCGTAAAAGCAACACAGCTCATCACCCTGAACACACCATCCCCACTGTCAAACATGGTGGTGGCAGCATCATGGTTTGGGCCTGCTTTTCGTCAGCAGGGACAGGGAAGATGGTCCAAATTGATGGGAAGATGGATGGGGCCAAATACAGGACCATTCTGGAAGAAAACCTGTTGGAGTCTGCAAGAGACCTGAGACTGGGACGGAGATTTATCTTCCAACAAGACAATGATCCAAAACATAAAGCCAAATCTACAATGGAATGGTTCACAAATAAACGTATCCAGGTGTTGGAATGGCCAAGTCAAAGTCCAGACCTGAATCCAATCGAGAATCTGTGGAAAGAGCTGAAGACTGCTGTTCACAAACGCTCTCCATCCAACCTCACTGAGCTCGAGCTGTTTTGCAAGGAAGAATGGGCAAGAATTTCAGTCTCTCGATGTGCAAAACTGATAGAGACATACCCCAAGAGACTTGCAGCTGTAATTGTAGCAAAAGGTGGCGCTACAAAGTATTAACGCAAGGGGGCTGAATAATATTGCACGCCCCACTTTTCAGTTTTTTATTTGTTAAAAAAGTTTGACACATCCAATAAATTTCATTCCACTTCACAACTGTGTCCCACTTGTTGTTGATTCTTCACAAAAAATTAAAATTTTATATCTTTATGTTTGAAGCCTGAAATGTGGCAAAAGGTTGAAAAGTTCAAGGGGGCCGAATACTTTCGCAAGGCACTGTAAATGGACACTAAGTGTGGGCAAGCGGATACCAGCACCAAGCCAGCGGTATCCTGGGGAAGCAGCCAACCAAACCTGAACCACTAGCCAATCCCCACCCCAGGCAGGGCATGTGAAACTGGGGTGTGGGAAGACCCACCCACCCCCTCCACCCACCCAGAGTGGTTGGGGTAATGTGTTAGGTGAATGTGTAGTCCAAATTTAAGGTTCCTCCTAGAAATATCGACCAGCTCAATGTGCAGCTGAACACTTACCAAACATAACTTTTCATTTGCAAAAAAATAATGCACATTTATAACACAAATATTTGAACATATATTACAGCTTCAGCACTACAGCAAGATGTTGCTTGTTTTTGATTAAAAATAATGAGAAATGTCTGATCTGTTCAGCATATTTATTCCTGATTTAGATAATCTGTTATACATTTATTGTGACTTTTTTTTTCTTACTGGCACAAATGCATAATGCTCATTGCCTCTGGCTCTCTGGGACTCTGGGAGCTCCATCTGGGTCCCACTCCTTAATCCTCTGGAGTGTGCGTGGGGATATCATCAAGATGTGACCGTATAGAGTAAGATAACTGTCAAAAAGACGTGCATAATTCTAACATTCATATTCGTATTTGAGAAATTGTGCAGATTAGGATTGTTTTTATGTGAGTATGAATCTAAAAGCTGTGAGTGCAAAGTCTTGTGAATACAACTCTAATTCCTTCGACTACGAACTCTTCCCTTCTGTGTGGACACGATTCCAAGTTTTTGTGGGTACGAGTCACAGGGTGGAGTAATCGATCCGCCATTATACCAAACACAGCACACATCTTTTTGACAATTATCTTACTCCATAAGGTGATGGATCATAGGTAAGCTCAATAACGTGTATCCAGTATTTACAGTGCCTTGCGAAAGTATTCGGCCCCCTTGAACTTTTCAACCTTTTGCCACATTTCAGGCTTCAAACATAAAGATATAAAATTTGAATTTTTTGTGAAGAATCAACAACAAGTGGGACACAATCGTGAAGTGGAATGAAATTTACTGAATGTGTCAAACTTTTTTAACAAATAAAAAACTGAAAAGTGGGGCGTGCAATATTATTCGGCCCCCTTGCGTTAATACTTTGTAGCGCCACCTTTTGCTGCAATTACAGCTGCAAGTCTCTTGGGGTATGTCTCTATCAGTTTTGCACATCGAGAGACTGAAATTCTTGCCCATTCTTCCTTGCAAAACAGCTCGAGCTCAGTGAGGTTGGATGGAGAGCGTTTGTGAACAGCAGTCTTCAGCTCTTTCCACAGATTCTCGATTGGATTCAGGTCTGGACTTTGACTTGGCCATTCCAACACCTGGATACGTTTATTTGTGAACCATTCCATTGTAGATTTGGCTTTATGTTTTGGATCATTGTCTTGTTGGAAGATAAATCTCCGTCCCAGTCTCAGGTCTCTTGCAGACTCCAACAGGTTTTCTTCCAGAATGGTCCTGTATTTGGCCCCATCCATCTTCCCATCAGTTTTGACCATCTTCCCTGTCCCTGCTGACGAAAAGCAGGCCCAAACCATGATGCTGCCACCACCATGTTTGACAGTGGGGACGGTGTGTTCAGGGTGATGAGCTGTGTTGCTTTTGCGCCAAACATATGGTTTTGCATCGTGGCCAAACAGTTCGATTTTGGTTTCATCTGACCAGAGCACCTTCTTCCACATGTTTGGTGTGTCTCCCAGGTGGCTTGTGGCAAACTTTAAATGAGACTTTGAGAAATGGCTTTCTTCTTGCCACTCTTCCATGAAGGCCAGATTTGTGCAGTGTACGACTGATTGTTGTCCTATGGACAGACTCTCCCACCTCAGCTGTAGATCTCTGCAGTTCATCCAGAGTGATCATGGGCCTCTTGGCTGCATCTCTGATCAGTCTTCTCCTTGTTTGAGATGAAAGTTTAGAGGGACGGCCGGGTCTTGGTAGATTTGCAGTGGTCTGATACTCCTTCCATTTCAATATGATTGCTTGCACAGTGCTCCTTGAGATGTTTAAAGCTTGGGAAATCTTTTAGTATCCAAATCCGGCTTTAAACTTCTCTACAACAGTATCTCGGACCTGCCTGGTGTGTTCCTTGGTCTTCATGATGCTCTCTGCACTTGGAACAGAACCCTGAGACTATCACAGAGCAGGTGCATTTATACGGAGACTTGATTACACACAGGTGGATCCTATTTATCATCATCAGTCATTTGGGACAACATTGGATCATTCAGAGATCCTCACTGAACTTCTGGAGTCAGTTTGCTGCACTGAAAGTAAAGGGGCCGAATAATATTGCACGCCCCACTTTTCAGTTTTTTATTTGTTAAAAAAGTTTGACACATCCAATAAATTTCATTCCAATTCACAATTGTGTCCCACTTGTTGATTCTTCACAAAAAATTCAAATTTTATATCTTTATGTTTGAAGCCTGAAATGTGGCAAAAGGTTGAAAAGTTCAAGGGGGCCGAATACTTCCACAAGGCACTGTATATACATATATTAAGAAAGAAATTACTATTTAATGCAGGGGTGCATTTCAACACTTTTCTACTCGTACCCACAAACTTGAATTCGTGCCCACACAGAAGTGAAGAGTTCATAGTCGAAGAAATTAGAGTTGTATTCACAAGACTTTGCACTCACAGCTTTTAGATTCATACTCACATAAAAACAATCCTAATCTGCACAATTTCTCAAATACGAATATGAATGTTAGAATTATGCACACGTCTTTTTGACAGTTATCTTACTCCATATTGGCCGCAGGTCTCCTGGCCTCCAGGTGGGCTGTCACCAAATGTTTGCTCATAGGGGGTCATTTTGACTGTTGGGCTTTTCTCTGTAATTATTGTTGGGTCTTTACCCACAATACAAAGCGCCTTGAGGCGACTGTTTGTTGTGATTTGGCGCTATATAAATAAAATTGAATTGATTTGAATTGAATTGAATTGCTGCGGCTTCTCATCCTCATTATTGAGTATGTTTCATGACAGAGACACACACACATACATGAAAATATAACACAGCAAGATTGTGTGTGTGTGTGTGTGAGAGAGAGAGAGAGAGAGAGAATATATGTATACCTTGATCTGTCCCCTTATTTCTTCTATTTTCTTCCCTTCTTTTCTCTCTCTCTCTCTCTCTCTCTCTCTCTCCTCACTCCTCCCTTCCTGCCTGTCAGACTGGCAGCCATATTTTGTGGACAATAATCAAATTGAATAAATATATAAAAGAAACTGCTGCTCCATGGAAGAAAAGGTGCAAATTGCTCTGAACTGGGAAAAACCTACATAAACAAGTGGAGAAATGCAGATGGTTCCACACATGAGCATTTCATTAAACACAATTATTGGACCAAAGTTTGCCACAAACTTTTTGTAGTTTTGCTTCTATACACCAACACCGTGGATTGTAAATGAGAGAATCAATATGTGACTGAAGTGCAGACTTTCAGGATTATTTCAAGGAGCTTTATAAAAATTTTGCATCATTAGGCTTTTTTTGTACAGAGTCTGCCATTCTCAGAGGTTCAAAACTAACGGGACAAATGCCTGACGAGCAGTTTCATGGCCAGGTGAGGCCCATTGCTTTCCTATTTCATGACACATGAAGCAGACATAATATCTAAAGTAGATTCAAAATGTTGAATTTGTACTTTATGTAAATTTAAACTATGTTTAAATTTGAGGCCCAAAGAGATATTAGTGTAAGTGGGGCGGGCCATCATGTTTACGGATGATGTGACTGCTGATAGAAGCAGCGGGATGGATGGTGACATGTGTAGGCCTCCGCTCGGATAAATGCTGCAAACCGATCAGACAGTGTTTCAGAGTGCAAACAGATAATAACCAAAAGCAATGGTCAACAGATATGCTATTCTTCAGTGGCCAACTCAAACACATGATCTCATCGCAACACAGCAGCCTTTCAGTCATTAAATATGGAACTGAATGCAGAGAGACCCACAAACACACAGCAGCTGAAGGGATGATGGAGAAACTGAAGGGAGGAAAGGCAGCATTTGGTGACATCTGTGGGGTTTTCAGACTTCAGGCAGATGTTGCCTGCAAGGATTTGTGATCCAACTATTAAAAAGACCCATTAAATTTAAATTCACTTTTGTTTCAATACTTTTGAATCTCTGGAAATGGGGGGCTGCATATAAAATGACTGATTTCTAAACAGTTGATGCTAAATTTTTATAAAGCTCCTTTAATAAAAGCTGAAATTCTGCTGAAAATGTGAGCCAGCCTGGTTTTTACTGATTTGGCTTTAATAAATTAAGAAGAAAAGATGAACCCGTTCTTTGGCGAGGCTTCACTCCCAGTTCAGACAACTGAGTCCCACCAGATCTGCTGGCTGGTGAACAGTGAGTGAAGTGAAAGGTGATTCCCGATTTGGGAATTTCCGCAGCCTTGCATCAGCATCTCCTCACTTTCTAAAATTGTCATCATCGTTCTTGATCTATTTAAATGAACTTCCGCCGAGTCTGGAAACTCCGGATGACGACACGCAGAAACATAGATAAGGGTGAAAGTGAAAGTGCCTGAATGACAGTGATTTCAGGCGTGGATCAAAGAGGAGCTCTCCACAGCACGGTAGGCTGCAGAGACCTTTCCGCTTTCTAACAGTAACCAAATTTCTGCGTTTTTGCTCAGTTTTAAAGCGGGGCTGTCTTCACCGTTTCTACAAAATCAGCGGTGCGTGTGTTTGATCAGTTGTCTGTGGCGACAGAGGAGATTTGAGGCCGAGCACTCGCACAAAGGTGCTGCAGTGTTTCAGGATTTACGGCTGTTGCAAAGTTGTGCAGGGTTTCTGAACCGGGCAGCAGTACAGGGCAAATTAATCTAATCTGACCGGGGCTCAGAAATGGGCTCAGATACACGTGTGTGTGAGTGAACAGCCATTTTCTTGTGTCTGTGTCTTGCGAAATCACGGTCAAGTCAGCCCCATGTAGAATCTTGTCGGGGGGTTTTATTGTAGATATTACGGTACTGGCACGGAGCGACAAAGTTTCTTATGCTGTGATTGTGATCCAGCAGAGGTTTTGCTATACTGCAAAATTATAATAACTAACTAGCTAC
This sequence comes from Pterophyllum scalare, assembly GCA_024447675.2. Classification (NCBI taxonomy): domain Eukaryota; kingdom Metazoa; phylum Chordata; class Actinopteri; order Cichliformes; family Cichlidae; genus Pterophyllum; species Pterophyllum scalare. The sequence goes on from JAMQGT020000129.1 coordinate 56,499, forward strand.
TGTTAATTAATTGCTGCTATTAATTAATTAATTAATTATTAATTAATTAATTGCTGCTATTAATTAATTAATTAATTATTAATTAATTAATTAATGTCACCAACCAGTCGGAAAGTTGGCGGTTCGATTCCTGGCTGCTCCGGGCTGCATGCAAATGTGTCCTTGGGCAAGATACTGAACCCCAAGCGTTGGAGTATGAATGTAAGACAACAAAAAGCACTTAGTTACTCATGGAAGTGCTTGTATGAATGGGTGAATGTAAACGTGTTGTATAAGCGCTTTGAGTCCTCAGATAGAGTAGAAAAGCGCTATATAAGAACTTTACCATTTTCCACAGTGAGTTATTTTATGTGTTTTTGAAAACTTGTGGTTTGCAGTGTGATAGCTGTAGCCGATGGTTCCGTTTCCGAGTGGAACTGCGCTCTTTAATAAGTCCACATGCAGTACAAGCTGCAAACTTCAGCATGTGTTTGTGGTTGGAATGAGTGTGTCAGTTCAACACAAATGTTATCCTTGGCATGCAGCCTGGAACAGTCAGGAATTGAACCACCAACCTTCCGATCTATAGGTGACCTGCTCTACTTCCTGAGCTACAGCCACCCCTATAAAAAGAAAGCAAGTATTTTACACTCATATGCCGCATTTTTCGGAACCTTTTATAAATGTGTTAAAAGAATTTATTCAGACTAAACTAAACTTTTATCTTAAATAAACTTAAGTTGAATTTACTGTTTTATTCCACAAAATCAAATCAGATTGTAGCTGTGACAACTTTCAACTTTGCAGAGGTTTCTTATTTCATTTGAGGAAACCGATTGCCTCAAACCTTTTAACTTGTATCAACACAATACGGCAAACACAGCTTGAACCAACAACTTGACCATTTAATTTGTGAAATGCTGAACACTCACAGCTGCATTACATGACATTTCAATTTTCAAAGACTTTTTGTGTTCTCATAAGAATGTTTACTCATCTCCACTTAATATTCTGTAATTATTATTTTTTTAGAAGAAAAAAACACACCAGAAGATTCACATTAGAATCGGGTTCAGATCTAAGTCAATGAAACTGAAATCAAACATTAAACATTTGTCTGTTCAAAAGAAAAACACAAAAACCTCAAGTTTTTTTTAAAATATGGACACAGGATCAGACTTTTGATGTGGCAATTCATCAGGAACCACACCTTCCAACAGGTTATGCATCATAGCAGGTGGAAATCCTGTGAATGGAAGTAAAGAGAACACACACACACACACACACACACACACACACACACACACACACACACACACACATTGACCTCAGTTTGCCAAAGTCTGGCTGTAAACTTGTTTATAGAGGTCTGATTGACACGTTCAGTGCCTGAAAGCGTCAAATCGTGCTCAGCCTGCCTCGTAGTAAACATTAACTTAATGTCTACAAGTTAACATTTTCATGGCTGTTCTCTCTTTAAGTGAACGATAGTGGGCAGGCAGGAGTGGTGAAGCAGACAGTTGCTTGTTTTGTCGAGTTTCTCCCTCATTGTGCACTTTTAGAATCTACCTTTACTCTAATATGAGTTTGCTTAATTTTAGCTGACTGAGACAAACAAGAGCACAAGGCATGGTGTTATCTAGCGCTCAACAAGCTGGTTAGAACGTTAACATAATCTGCATGAATCCCAAAGTGACCTTATGCAGTGCAACTTCACTCATAAATGACTGCAGTTCTAATGCTAACTCGCTAAATAAGTAATACTGCGGTAGAATAATTCAGTGTAAAGTAAATAATAAAAATTGCCACATGCAAAGTAGGGATCAACTAACAGAACAACGCTACCTTATGTTGCAGACTTTTTTAAATCAACTTTATTGATAATAATAGGTTGATGGTACAGCACAAACAGAACAAATGGTACAGAACAAAACAACAATGCCAGGGGGTTATATAGCAAACATTAATAGGTAGATATAGAAAAAATAAAGAAATAAAAATAAAAACTAAATAAAATAATTAGTTAAACAGGTTAAACAGACCCAGTCCCACTCTCTCGCTATCTGCAGCTTCCATATGTGCCAGCCGTGACTCTTTCTCTTTTTCTCTTCAAAAAGACTTTATTGAGCTTCACAAATACAAGTATACAGTAAACAGTATACAAGGAAACAAAAACCAACAAAGCCAAGTGAGTCAGGAGTTATCTACATTAAAGAAAATAGTTATAAGAGGAACATAAATTTAAAGCTTTGATATCCTTTTGATGTGTTGAATCAACAAGCAATTTCAAATAATATTCCATATCCTTTCTGAATACTACAGAACAAGAGGTTTAATCACTAAATTTACTTTTATGAATAAAGAATTTTGCCAGGAACAAAATCAGCTTTATTAAGAAGTAACATTTACCTTCTTTCTGTGCATAATTATGAAAATCAAAGAAAACATTTTCCTAGTATAAATCAAAATCTTTGAAACTGTTTGGTCTGCGAACAACACAAAACAAATGAACCACTGTTTCTAACATTTGTTTAAAAATTTTATATGATACCACCTTAACTTTGTAATTAAAAGTTTATGATTATGATTTTTTTCCAATCAATGTTATTTGTGAAGCAACTCCAATATGCAATAATATAAGGGATATTGACAATATCAAAGCACGTATTTCTTTACTGTTATTCTTTCAGGGCTGTGATGAAAAGCAGATTTCCCCCTCTGGACAGTCAGTAACACTGAGGAGAGATCCCTGTGAAACTAAGGGTGTAGATCTCTTCCTAAACAGCATTAAGTCGCTTGAAGTAATGGAATTAATGACAGTAGAGAACTCCTCAGGAGCCACATGAAAGTTATGTCTGGAGAGAAATTCAGTGTAACAGAGCTATGATCCCTCATCAATAAAGAACGGACTCACCAACCAAATCAAATTCTGAAACCAGGATTCAAGAAAAAGCTATTTGTTTTTGGAAATAATGTCTCTATTATTCCAAAAAATATAACAGTGTGGTGAGAAATGATGCTTGTCCAGGCCGGGAGGATACAGACAGCTTGGCAGGAAGTTTATCTACGTTATAGTTACACCTTCGAATGAAGTGCAGGCCAGCAAATTGGGGGAAAAAGCAGTGGGATAAAGTTCCAAATTGATGTAGGATTTGTTAATGAAATTTCTAGCCCAGTTAATTTTAAATATATTATTCATAGTGGTAAAGTGTAAAAAATTAAGTCCTCCAAATTCATTGCTATTCATAACAACGCTTTTCGCTGTGTCTGTTTATCCTGGTATTATAGCCTTCTGAACTGTAAGCCATTACTGACTTGGGGGGAGGGGGGTTGCAAATAATTTTTGCATAGCTTTGAATGCCAGTTAGATAAGGGAAGGGTGTGACAGCGGAGTTCACCAAGAATTCACCAAGAATGAGAGAAACACATAAACCCATCAAAGATGTGGTAAATACAGCATGAAAAGTAGAGACAGTGGCTGCCGTGGACACATGGTTTCACATGAGCTTTTTCTGCTGAGATGTTTTTTTGGAACCTCAAATGGTGTTCATAATGAACACAGTACGAGATGATTTTTTTTAACCTAACTATCTGTTTTTAAAGGTAGTGCCGGTAAAACGGCTGCATGACCTCAGACACCTGTCTCCCCTGTTTGTTTCTGTGTTTGTATTTCTGGTTTGTTTGTCTTCTTGGATGGGTGTTCTGTTAACTGTAACTGTAGTTTCCCCACTGTGGGATTAATAAAGCATCATCATCATCATCATCGTCGCTGAAAAGTTTTTATGAATACCTTTATTAGTCCAACGGTTTCCACGCCCCCACTTCTCTGTGTTGTGAGTGTTTGGATGTGTTCGTGTGTTGCGCAGAGAATGTCAGCTGTTATTTTTTCTTTACGTCAGCTGTAGCCACCAGAACGGATCTATAACAACAGTTTACGGGGGGGGGGGGGCTTCCATTAGCACTAGCAATCGTTGGGTGCCCCCCCCCCCTTCAGTACAGAGGGGCTCCGTCAGAAATGTTTTTTATCTTTAAGATTAGCGACTAAAAATAGACCTGCAGTAGAGGAATAATAAGGGAATTTGGAGGATGCTTGTGAATAAAAAGCTCATGCAGACCCCAGTTTTTCAACAAAAACACAGCAGCAGCTTTTTTTACGTGCAGTCTGTCTGCACAGGCACAGCGAGCGCAAAGAGGCAGAGCCCGTGTTACTGAGACGGTGAGCTCAGGTGAAGCGAAAGGAGCTCTTGTTCCTTAAAACCTTTACTGGGAAACAGGTGGAGGTCCTTCATCAACCCCCTGATCAGCAGCATGGAGAAAAGAGAACTTTGTAGCTGCTCCATCCACCCTGTTTGTTTCATACAGAGAAACATCTGCAGTACGGAAGTTAAAATATGCTGATGAATTGTTAAAATGAAAAATTATTTCTTATCCGATTACTTGATTAATTGAGTAATAAATTGGAGTAATAAATTGAATATTTGATTACTAAAATAATCAATAGTTGCAGCTCTACTTGTATTCAGAAAGCCATAGTCAAACATTAGTTTTTAGCACCAGTGGAGCTATGAAAGGCCTTCAAGAATAAAAAACTACAGTTCCCAGCAAGATGATGTCACTTCCTGTTGTTGCATTAAAAAAATTATGCTCACAACATGGTGGCTGATTTTCAAATGTAGGAAATGCTTTTAGCAGCTGATCGTCAAAAAATCTGGATTATGTTTTTGTTGTGTATGATTTTTATGTGATTTCTGAAAACCCATTAGTGGAAGGAAACAGCACTCTGGGACACAATAAATGCATGACATATCAGTGTAACTTCTGGATTATATGCAAAAATTATCACTATCGATCTAATAAGTCCTGATTTAGAGTTCTGAATTGGTCCTATGTATATAACTGAAAATCCTCTCTGAACATAACCTGACATGCACCTCGAGAAAAGTAACTACACGTCCACAAAAAACTAATTACTGCCTAGGCTTCAGAGGTGGTTGCCAGTTACATTGTAGGCCCCGTCACTCATTTAATAAGCTGAAGCGGCATTTAGTGGTTAGCATTAGTTTACTAATTAGAAAAAACACTTCATTTGCGGAAAAAAAAAATCCAGACATCAATGTATGGGGAAAATTGTTTTGTTAATGTTCTTTTCTTTCAGAATAACAACTTTTATTTTGATAAAATATTTTCTACTTACCTATAAACTTTGCCCAATTCTATCCTGGGTTTTAACTAATTAATGATCCAAAAGAAAAAATCTCAAACCAGTTAAACTTCATGAAAATTCTTCATAATTATTAAAAAGTATCGGTATCAGTATCTGCAAAACTTGCCCTGTATTTACTTGGCATCTAATCAATACCAAATCTTGAAGTATCGCACACCACTACAATGAGCAGCGCATAAGAGGAGGGATTGACCCTCCTCCTGGCTCTGATTGGTTGTTTTTGACTGGTAGCCGTTCAGGGAGGAGGTGAGGAGCTCGATTTTTTTTCACAGATTATCTGTCTCATACTGTCGTGACAGTTTTAACAAATATGTAAAAAAAAAGAGTTTTATAAAAGGTTACATACTGCTGCTTTAATCTGTATAAGAGAGAAACTTGTGGCTTTAGTTCTTATGTTGATGATTGTTTTGTCATTTTTTCAGTTTTACACATTTAGCTTTGTGGTTTTGAAATAGCACCCAGTTTTACAAAGATAGTTGTTGGTTTAAAAACAACAACTTTATGTATTGTTTATGAAAGGCAGAGAAAAGTTAACACCATTGTGATGAACTATGAATAATTGTTTTACATTCTGTGATAAATAATGGAAGACACCCAAAGATGGTTATATTTATTTGAGCTGTGAGTGTTTAATATCTAGGTGATTTTATGGGAAAGTGGATCTTTCAGATCAATTTGAGAAGTGATTTTGATCATGTTTCACATTTTTTTATGTCATGTAGCGTCAGGCACTGGTCTTGGTCTTGTCTCGGTCTCGGACCCTTAAAGTCTTGGTCTTGTCTCAGTCTCGATACACTCTGGTCTTGGTATTGTCTTGGTCTCGGGTTAGGTGGTCTCGACTACAACACTGTCAGTGAGGGAGTAACTTTTTCAGTAGCAGAGATCCACTCAGTTGAGTCCTGTAGACGTTCCCTCCTTGATGTCACTCTTATGTGGGTGTGCGCTGCCAAAATAACTCTCTATTGGTAATGCAGAATGCTGTTTGACATCAGATTTTATTTTTACACATGGTTTTTATCTTGTGTGTGTTTATGTGTGAGTTGTGATGAATAACAGTCCCTAGAATAAATTGACCTATAATAAACTTTTCCTCTGCTTTGTCTTTGTCTCATCGTAGTGTAAGTCTGAAAAGGTCACAGAGGGCATCATGGCATCACTCAGACATCTCACCTGCCTCTTTCTGTTAACTGTAAGTGCCCCCTCTGAGACTGAAGCAGTTTTGCTCTAATTGCTGTTTAAATAAATGCTGTATAATGTGTTATCAATGACCTACAGATGATAATTTCTGAAGGAAAAATATTCTGCAAGCAATTTAAGAAACAACCTTTGGGGTGTTGGTGTTTTTTGTCTATTAGGTATCCCTGACCGATCTATCAAAGGCTGCCTGTAGGGACGAATTCACACAAAGTGCATGGGTACCTGTTCATCTTTTTCTTTTTTCTACTATTTATCTTGCTGAGTGTACATTAATGAGAAATAAAATGAACTTTTTTTTATTTTAGCAAATGGCTGCAATGAAACAAAGAGTGAAAAATTTAAAGGGGTCTGAATACTTTGTGTACACACTGTAAATGCTGTTGGCCACTGATCTCTAAAGCTGCCATCACACATAATGAGGGACCATCTAAATCTGGCCCATTAACACAAACAAATAAAGCCCCCCCCCAACAAAAATCACGTTGAGTGGCTGTAATGAGTTTGTTCTCCTCTCTAACTCCATTCTCACAGATGTTGCACCTCTTATTTTTAAAGTTGTCACAGCATGTGTTCAGGTTTGGAAGTCCACACCTGGTATTTGAGACTGAAGTGAGATCTAAGTAAACACAGAGTCCAAAATGTTGATTGTCATTCCACTTTATTAAAAAAAAAAATCAGCAGCCCTCTGGAAGCCTTTAACCCCTGCAGACTTTTGTTCTGGTTACCACCATATTTGATTATGTTTGGACACATTGCAGTTTTAATAGTGATAATAAATGAATAATAACAGACAAGAGAATAACTATTGATGTCTTTTTTTCCCTTTATTCTCATTCTACACTTAGAAGAAAGGCCATCTACCAAACAGTATTTCTATTCAGATGGATCGCAAAGCAGAGGTAGCTTTGCAAAATCCAGAAAATATGTCAGCATATTTAAATATTTTTCGTCGTGCCTTTTATTTGACTAACTGTAAATATGTCCCTGTTTCACTGCAGGATGTCATGAAGTGCAGTATTAATAACAACACAAAGGCAAACAATGCTCTAGCAGACTGCTTTAACGTAAGGAAATTTTGTGTTTCATTCTTTCTCCCTTTGCTGCTCCAATTCAGCTTAAACAAGGACTGCAAGTGACAAACATTTTCCTTCTTCCGTAGGATCCTGGTCATTGTGAGGGGGAAAGCTCCAACTCGATATCTGTCCCTTTCTACCACTTAATGTGCTTGACAGATATAGCCATGAGTCTAACTGAAGGTATCCTTTCATTTGAGATACTTCTCTAACAGTGAGTGTTGACTGGTTGAAATTGGTGGGGCTGCTCACATAGAAACATGTTGTCTATTCTGGCTTTGTCAGCAGCAACACTAACTCCAACTTTTACCTATAACTGACTTAAACAGTTTGGAAAATCCTAGAAACAAAAACAGCAGCACAAAATGTACCACACAAATGTTAAAATCTACACCTGAACCAATGACTTTACAGTTCTGACTGTAACTTTTTTTTCCTTCACAGAAGACTCTAAAGCCATTGCAGTAGGTGTCTGTAAAGTGTATGGTGAGTATGCTCTGATTGTCTCTGTGCACAGTGTGTGGTGTGTGTCCATGCTGCAGTTGTGTATTGTCAGTATGGACGTGTGGACACATCCACCTCTTTCCGTTGTGTCTGAATTTTAATTAAACAACGTTAGATTGGAGTGTTTTTACAGTGTGCTGCTTTTAAAATTCAGGACTTTGCTTCATTTTTTTCTATTTTTTTTTTTTTTTTAAGAAAAAGTGTGCAAGCCGTTTTTGGGACCTTCCAGCACTCCTGGTAAGCCACACATTTGATTCAGAAATGTTTAGAGTGCATGTGCCTGGTTTACTTTGGCTGATATCAGATACTAGTAATTGCACTGAGAATTGTTGCTGTTCACCATCTCAAAAAATGTCCCAACTCTTAACACTCAGAGAACCATGGATACATATGTAACATTTCATTTTGTGCATTTGTCTCCAATCTCATTGCACATCCTGTATAATGACAATAAAGGTATTCTATTTTACTCTATTCTATTATATTCTACTCTATTCTATTCTACTCTATTCTATTCTACTCTATTCTATTCTATGTTACAGTTTTAAGTTTAAATATTTTTTCTACTTTCTCAAATTAGGATTTCACTAAAAAGTTTTCATTTCACTTCACAATGCTAAAAGAAGAAGTCGGTGCAAGAGACAAAAACTTTTGAGCAGGGAATTTATTGAAAAGTGCATTTACACTTAAACATGATTTTTTCAGCTGATCAAAAGTTTAAGACCATTTAAGCCTTTAAAAGCTAAAAGCTGTGCAAAAATCTGGATTCCATGTCATTTTCTATCTCTACACTGTCAAGACCTCCTGATGGCAAAAGCAAAAAAGCTCACTGACTTTGAACGTGGTAGGATTGTTGAGCTGCATAAGCAAGTTCTCCACAACGTGCCATCACTGCTGAGGCTGGACGCAGTAAGACGGTCGTTTTGCATTTCTTAACTGATCCTGAGGGTTATGGAACAAAAAAGTCAAGTGGTAGACCCAAAAATATTTCACCAGCGCTGAGTCGCAGGATCGGATTGGCTGTCCGTCAAGACACAGGAGGATCCTCTACCCAAATTAAGGCCATTACTGGTGCTGACTGCAGCCCAATAACCATCAGACGGCATCTGCGAGGGAAGGGCTTCAGAAACAAAATTGCCCATTTGGACTTTGCAAGGGTGCACCAAACATGGGACACTGAAAGGTAGAAGAAAGTTATCTTCTCTGATGAGAAAAAATTTAACCTTGATGGTCCTGATGGCTTCCAACGTTACTGGCATGACAAGGAGATCCCACTTGAGATGTTTTCTACACGGCACAGTGGGGGGGGGGCATTATGATTTGGGGTGCGTTTTCCTTCAATGGAACAGTGGAGCTTCATTTTGTGCAGGGGCGTCAAACAGCAGCTGCCTATGTGGAGATGTTGCAGTGGGCATCCCTCATGACTGAGGGCCCTCGTCTGTGTGGTAATGACAATGCTGCAGTTCACAACGCCCGCCTGACAAAGGACTTCTTCCAGGAGAATATCATCACTCTTTTGGACCATCCTGCATGTTCCACCGTCTAAATCCGATTGAGAACATTTGGGGATGGATGGCAAGGGAAGTTTACAAAAATGGACATCAGCTCCAGACAGTGGATGCCCTTCGTGAAGCCATCTTCAACACTTGGAGTAACGTTCCCACTAGCCTCCTGGAAACACTGGCATCAAGCATGCCTAAACGATTGTTTGAAGTGATCAACAAGAATGGTGGAGCTACTCATTACTCAGTCCTTTTTTTGATATTTTGATTTCTGTTTTTGGGGGGGTTCTGGTTTTTTTGAGCTATGGTCTTAAACTTTTGATCAGCTGAAAAAATCACATTTGAGTGTAAATGCACTTTTCAATAAATTCCCTGCTCAAAAGTTTTTGTCTCCTGTGCTGATTTCTTCTTTTAGCATTGTGAAGCTCTACTTAGAACCTCCTTAAGATCCAATAGTGCAAAATGAAAATTCATGCAATTTTTTAACTGACCTTAAGATTTTGATCAGGAGTGTAGTATGTCTGGAACCAACTAGTGACAATAGAAAAGAATAGTCATCTAGTCGACTAGTCGCACACTGGGCTTCGATTCGCTTGTAAGATTTTTCTCTTGTTCCTGTTTCTTTCATTTAAGGAATGTTTCTAAATCGCGACATACAGTATGGGCTCTTCAGCCAAACTGGAAAAAAAATATCCATGCTGTTATTACGTTTAGATTATCGTAATGGCCTGTTTAGTGGCTTGGACAAGTCATCTCTTTCACGCCTCCAAGCAATACAAAACACTGCAGCCAGACTATTAACACATTCCAGCAAGCGAACTCACATTACTCGTATTTTACATTCCTCATACTGACTCCCAATCGATTTTAGGGATTTTAGGGTTAAGGTGTTTAATTCCTGTTTTGTTGTTTACTGTACAGTGCTTTGTGACTGCTGTCTGTGAAAAGTGCCTAATAAATAAGCTTTACTTACTTACTTACATCCCTAACCTAAACACCTGATACAGAATTTAAGTTTTAATTTTCAGTAAATTGATTTTTGTAAGCAAGCTTTTCATTGTTGTACTTCAGACGACACCAAACTGAAACCCCAGAAATGTTTGTGCAAGAAAATCCCAGAAGATCAGCAGTTTCTGAAATACTCAGACCAGCCCGTTACCTCATCTTCCTCCCCCATTCTGACGCTCACTTTGAACGGCAGCAGGCCATCTTAACCAGGGCGGTCAAGACGGCCTGCTGCCGTCAGCTGTAAATCAGATATAGCTGAAAGTGATTAACCACTGATTAAACTTTTCTTTTTACTGAGTTTTCTATTTTAACTCAATACATTTTCACCACCAACAGCACCAAAAATGACAACATCTACATCTTCTACAGCAACAACAACAGAATCAACAACAACACCAACTACAGCAACAGCATCACCACCATCACCAAAAACGACAACATCTACATCTTCTACAGCAACAACAACAACAGCATCACCAACAACACCAACTACAGCAACAGCATCACCACCATCACCAAAAACGACAACATCTACATCTTCTACAGCAACAACAACAGAATCAACAACAACACCAACCACAGCAACAGCATCACCATCATCACCAAAAACGACAACATCTACATCTTCTACAGCAACAACAACAGAATCAACAACAACACCAACCACAGCAACAGCATCACCACCATCACCAAAAATGATAACATCTACATCATCTACAGCAACAGCAACAACATCAACAACAGCATCAACAACAACAACAACCACAGCAACAGCATCACCACCATCACCAAAAATGACAACATCTACATCTTCTACAACAACAACAACAGAATCAACAACAACACCAACCACAGCAACAGAATCACCACCATCACCAAAAAGGACAACATCTAGATCCTCTACAGCAACAACAGTGTCATTGGCAACACCAACAACAGTAACAACAAAAACAGCAACAGCATGGCAGTCAGTACAGTCTGCATCTGGACGAAGTGGTAAGTTATGTTAATGGCACTTTATTTGATATGATGTCTTGGAAAAACCGTTAAAATGGGTTCTTGATGTTAATTCAAACAAAACTCCTGCCAAAACTTTAACGATCTGAAAATACATTCAGCTACCGTCGCCATAATCATAATTTCACGGTCTCATCCACAGTGGAGGTGACAGTGTGGATGCTTTCCATGGAGAATCTCAGCAAAGTAAATCAGCACAGTTTATCGGACAGATGCTTAGAATTCAGAAACAAGAAGGTGTTAAACATAGAGAGAGAGGAAGTGCTAAAAGATAAATCCTGCCTTCATTCGGGGTGGCTGCAGCTCAGGGGGTAGAGCAGGTCACCTACTGATTAGAAGGTCGGCGGTTTGACTGCTCCCGGCTGTATGCTTGTGTGTAAATGTTAAACAATAAAAGCCTTTAGCTTAGTTACTCATGGAAGTGCATGTATGAATGGGTAAATGTAAATGTGTTGTGTAAGCGCTTTGAGTGCTCAGAGAGAGTAGAAAAGCATTATATAAGAACTAGTCCATTTGCCTTGCTAGATGCTTATTAAATCCTCCAATCAGCCACAAGGGGCAGCAAAGAGCACATTCTATACTTAAAAACAAACTCTGGTAAAGCAGCCAGAGATGAGACTTATGAAATGAACTTTGCAAGAGAAAATACTTTTGCAAAACACTTCCTCTTCCTTCCTTCCTTCCTTCCTTCCTTCCTTCACTCATTCACTCAAAATAATAAAATATTATTTTTAACTTGTGAGTGTATATATATATATATATATATATATATATATATATATATATATATATATATATTGGATCCATGGTTTTCCAGTGCTGAAAACAAGATTTGTCATAGTTACGCGAGCCTCCACTGTAAAGAAATCATACTATTAGTTAGGATGCTCATAACTTATTAAAACAGAAGATTCTGACTACAGTTATGTTAGTACAAGTTATTTTGTACACTTTTTAAAAATCAAATTAGGTTGAAGGACCTGCAGTTTTGTAGTTAAAGCTCTAAAAGTGCCGACTGTCACAAAGAATACAGGTTAAAGGACAGCGCAAACCTCTGTCTGCAAAACTCTGTGTGGCACTGACCTATTGTACCATAGTGTGTTTCTTAATTTTTAGGATGTTGACAAATTCTCATGGTAAAAAACCTAGACTTACATATTTAATGTGACAGGTATGTTTCTGCTTTGTGTATGAGGATGGGTTTTAATACTTAGTTTGCAGTTGTATTCACATAGTTTTTCCTGTTTTTCCTTCACAGATCAGAGCATCGGAGGTAAGTGTTTTGTTCGTCCAATGAAACAAGCAGATTTGGTTGCTACAATTGTGTATCAACAGATTTGCATTATCAAGATATGTAACATAACAATATTTTCTCCTTTATGTATCAAAACAGTCAGTATAATAAAAGACACATTTAGCTTTTTTAGCTGTACTCACTCCGTCTTTCCTTTTTTCCACAGATCGTGCTTCTAATGAGACATGTAAGCTTGTTTTGTTTTTTAATTAAATTTTATTTCTTTAGTTTTTGCTTCAGTAAAACATGTATGGACACATTCATTAGACAGATGCTTTAATTGAAGTGATGAATTCAAAAGGGTTCAAATCCACATAGCTCCAAAACTAAACCAACATTAAATCGGGTGCCATATTATGGATATATGAATATATGAATCTTACACCACTTACACAGTTTGAGGAAAAAATGAAAAATCCTCTCTTGTAAAAACAAACAAAATGTTTGGGAATTGGGCTCTTTTAGTTCATTTGGTTAAAGCACATTAACTTAATTAGTGTTTCAAATGCACAGATATGTAGTATCCTATCAAGTTTTTTGGACATTAATACATGTTCAATCTCTTCTTAAACAGACATCTTCAAGCTACATTTATTGATTGCGTTCCTTGTCATCACCAACGTCCTCGTGCCGTTGGCTGTTTACATGCACGTGCGCTGCCAGAGGAATAAAGAGAGCTTCAATGACAAGTCTCGAAACATGCTGGACAACATGCAAATGACGATTCAGGTACAGATATTTTCATAGACTGTGGAAAAATCTGAGGGAGGACTGTGGCTGCAGCCCTTTGCTCTGCTGGGAACCCACAGGAGTAAACAGAGTGCATGTTCAGGATCAATAACTGATGTTCAGGGGGTGAAAATAATAGCAGTCCAGTGCAGTTCTTGCCAGGCAAGAAGGAAACGGGCTGGGCTATAGCATGTCTCCTCTCCTCTGAGAGCTTCATCATATCACAAAGATTCATTAAAACATTTTCACAATTTTTCCCCAGTGCTGGATGGAATGAATGTTAAACTAGGATTTGAGCCACACATGCAGATAATGGGAAAAAGATGCAAAAACATCCAGTGCAGTGACAAACTTTACCCCTATGAGGGCACATGTTTAATTAGGGCATTGTATTATTTTTAATATCCTTTTAAGTTATTCTTAATTCTCTATTGAAGTCTTAATTAAGGTAATACATTTAAGTAACAATAACATCAGAAGTGACCCTGGTCTATTAAACTATAGTCAGGGTCCATTTGTAGTTAGACTCTGGTGAAGGTGCTGGTGCAGCTTTAACAGCAAGTTTTTCTTTTCTTCTCTTTTAGCCTGAAACAGTCGTCCAAACTGAGGACAATGAAGAGGGTGCAGGTTTATTGAAGGTAATTTTGACTGTACAACTACATTCCTAGAGGCATTTTATTTGTGTGTGTGTGTGTGTTTTTGTGTTTCTTTGTTCCATGCAGTGGTGCATCTGGTGAAATTGCAAGTGTTATCTTATTTGGACACGATACACTCGGTGGCAGTGGGATAAATGGAATGCAATGTTCCTAATGTATTCCTTATCCTGTTTATCTCCTTTCCTCTGGGGTGAAAACATTCTCCGGATACAGTTAAATTTATCCGGAGAATAATGGCAGAATGTATGGCAAAGAAAAACTGCTTTAAATATATTTTCTCTTGATTCCAAAAGAAGACGATGTTGGATCGTCTACCAAAGTGGCCTTGTGTCATTCAGTCAGGTGACCTTAAAGTCAAACTTGAGTCGTCCTCTGAGAAAATTGACTGGACATTTGTCAATTAAGCAAAATTGACAGAAATTTGCTCTAAATGACGCGTGGATCCAAAGAATGGTTTGCATACCCAAATTATCTCCTGTAATCTGTGCAAGCAAACCACACACAGGTTCTTCAGCAGTTGGAACAGGAACATCATCAGTTTCAAGGATTTTCAAGTCCCTTATTAAAGGTTTCAGTATTTCATCATACCATCTTTCTTTGCATCTTGTGCATGAAACAGTGATACCAAATAGATGTTAATCAGGGCTGAATTCAGCTTTGGATGGTTTCTGAGAATGACGTAAAGGTGGACAACTTCATATATACTTTTTTTTTTTTAAACCCAAGGGGATTTGCACATTCAGATTCATAGTATAATTGAATTTGGAGAGCAAATCTATAAAGTGAAAACAAAGGATGACTTTTAAAGTAGCGTCCATCACCATGAGGAAAATGTTTGTTATCAGATAAAGCATGTATTTTAATAAGAAATCCCCTCAACCCAGAATAACTAGAGAACTGCAAGCAACAGCACTGGATACAGCCCATGAATTAGTTTTAGGTGCCTGAACAAAAGCAATACCGTAACGAAGGACGAAGTGCAACAGAAACAGCTTGGCTGAATAAACGAATTAATGCTTGTTCAGCAGCTTTGACCCTTGGAGTTTCTTCGTTTTTACCCAAGTCAATTTACACAGCTGTGTGCAAAACTGTATACAAGCTGGACAGAGAGTCATCATACTTCACACTGAAGACAAAATGAGACTTAAATAGCTTCTCAAAGCCCCCCCAGGGAGGTAGATGACTGACATGGTACAGGCTTTCTGTCCAAGACAATGTAAAAGGCAAAAATTGGCACTTTTGAAGTTCCTATGGCAAGAACATATGGCTGAGAGCCTCCTTCGATGGTCATCAGATGATCCTCAAACCTTTGACTGAAACACAATAAAAACATCACCTAATAATCAAAACTCTTAAATTTTCTGCAATATTTTGAATGAAATACTATTACTCACAAACCTTTTGAGAGTTGACCCGATGACCTGTTGCCTCTTCAATGCTTGTTCTTGGGCTGTTTTCTTCCACTCGGTTATGGTGTGAGAAGATGGAGCAGGACAACTGTCCCACTCTGGAAGTGGAGTAAATATGACTAGTTATTTCAAAATTCGCTATTTTGCCCATGTCTAGATTCCATCATAATAAGTGTGCTAATTATAACAAATGCTTTTCTTTAGAGCCCATCCATCCATTTTTTTCCCGCTTGGAGCCTATCCATTATTTATGTTAAATGCTAAATCATAATATTTTTATGCTTCGGTTCTTGGCCTCCTGGATGACTTTGTCTTTAAAACCGGTGTTCCATCTTTGCAGCAACCTTGATGAAGTCTCTTCTCCAAACATCAGTGAGAAGGAAGGACAGGAAGGACAACTAATCTGGCCACCTAATATTTTAATACAACTTTTATAAATTCATTTTTAATACTTACCAGTCCTTTAATGTCCAAGAAGTGAGGAAACATTTTTAGTGCATCAGCTGAGTGCTGTGGATTGTGCAGTATTTGCTGATGATACTGGAAGGTTTCTCTGTTGTGTGGTGGACAAGAGATGTGGCTTACGTGCAGTCATCTGCTGTTTACTGGTCACCTGTGGTAACTATGGTGGGTCTTGAGGATGTGAGGCCTCCTCTAAACACCACTTTAAATGCCTTTCAAGAAAGCCTTTGTTGCTCTGTATGTCGTAGAAGCGTTCCTAGTTCAAAGGGGAAAAAAGCCATTATTTTACACATGGACTGCAGTGCAGACTTAAATATGTGTCCTTCAAAGTTGGAAAGCGTGACACAATCACAGCTGCATGAAACTCATTTGTTGCTTTCCTAACATGACTCCTGGAGATGGAAAAAAAGACCAAAACAAACATTACTAAGGATCGCTGTGTCGTGTAAAATAAAAGAAAGTCATATTTTTTTCTGTGTTTTTCACACATGTGTGTGACAGTGATGTCCACCATTAATCACCTGGATGAATCTTTCAAACTCCCAGTTTTCTCTTTAATCACAGCTATTCCTGCTGGCTTTGAGCTCCATAGTCTTAAAAAATGAATTATGAAGGGAAAGAATTACAGACTAAAATTCAAAATGTTTATATAACTTATTTTACCTTATAACTATGATTATTATTTTTTAAAAGGCATTTGTCATGCAAACATTTTATTTATGTACTGCAAGTTATAATTCAATTTCTTGCACAGTTACTGTCCAAAGGTTCACTCCCCCAATCACTTGTGTCACTGCTTTAGACAGATAGTTAGGATACTTGGAGGAGAAGGTACTTTCCCCCCTTGTTGCAGAGCAGACCGATTTGAAGATGTCGTAATTATTAAGATTCTTATTCTCAAGTGCATAAGTAGACATTGGGCAGCCAGCTGTCTCCGGGTTAAAATGCAAATGCCATATTTTTTTCTCTGCAGACATGTAAATGATTTAATGCTCTACCATAATCAGTACAGATGACAAAACTGATTTCTTTGGCTGCCAGTTCTGGAAGGAAATCCTCATCCACTTCTACATGTAGTCATCTCTGTCCTTCGGTACTCTGTCCTCTGGTATGAGAAACTTCTGGAATGTAGCAAGACAGCCAGCTCTTTATTTGCAAAGTAGTTTTACTTGCTATCCCCGAGCTTTATGCAAAACTGACACCATACCGGCACTAAGGAAATCCAAGTAGTCATCTCTATGGGCCTGATCACATCTGATTACATTCACTCCAACAAGCTCCACACTGTAAACATGCTCATGCTAGGCAGATAGAGGAACTGCAGTTTTAAAACTTTGACACTGGCTTGATTGCTGCTTGGGTCAGCACAGCCTTGATTTGTTAGGCATCACCCCTGTAATCCACGGACAGGTGTCAAGCCTGTTTGCAGCATTGTATCACCAGCTTCCATTAAAAATTTCCAGGCCAGGTGCTTCACCAGTCCGGTAGACACTCCATAAGTCTTGGTAATGCACAAACACTTAACTATTTTCTGTCTTTCTCTTACAGACTCCCTGGTGTTCTGTTATCATAAATCCACCTGAAACGACCCATACTGAAATACTTTGTCAAAACGAATTAGAGCATTAGACTTGCTGAGCTGATAAGAAACTACGTGTCTGTGGAACCTCTCACATAATCTGAAATCGAGGAGCTGCTCTGCACTGCTTGGGAACAGTCCAAGAGAAGCAAGTGTTCGGTGAATGCTTCTGAGCCCAAAGAAGGATGAACTTCAAATGTGAAGTGAAAAGGGAATGAACAAGCCTTAGTCCGTAACTCCTCCGCAGTCTCTATTCAAGGTGGTTTGTTGGATTACCCAGGGAAAGGAACTGCAACACGAATGTGACTGAGACAAAAATTTAAAGGATTTGTGTGCCTCCTGTGAAATGTTGCTTTTACTCCCTTGCTTGGCTGAGGACTTGCCAAAGGAAGGAAACCGAGCTGGAATGTTGGTGTGAATGAGACTATTTTAACACAAACAACACAAAGTCCAAATTCAAAGCTGACTACACAAGCCTTTTTAGATTAACTAAGCTTTACTTTAGCACACAGCTAACAGGAACTTCTCACAGGTGTGGTTACCACTGTCTATATGTACCTGCCTTGGAACCGCTTACAGAGGCTGGTTATCGTGCTACAAGTGAAATGTATTTATATATAGCTATCTGTATTAGAGCACTCCACTGTGCAGACTGCTATATTAGGTGTGAAAATAAAAAGAGAAAAAATATGTTAAACATATTTATATGTTAAAGGAATCGTTTTCTATGTTCTTAACTGCTTCTATTCCACAAAGTGTCCACATGCTTTGACAGGCTGGTTCTGTTTGTCTGACACTGCTTTCTTTGAAAATGAACAGTATATTATATGTAATGTGTGACTTTCAAACTATGTCATTGTTTTAAAAATTGTTTTAATAATTGTGCTACGTTATAACACCACATTCGGATACCTGGAGGACCTGCTTGTGAAAGAAAGATAGCCTGGATCAAGTTGCTCTCAGGAACCAGAGGAGCTAAGCTTGTTATTTAAGTGTCTTTTTTTTTTGTACTACCTGTATTTTAACTTTTAACTTTTGGTGCTTGATTTTTGTAAATAAAGATTTATTTTTGCTTTGACAATCTTCCTTTTGTGTCATGGTCCCGAATACCCACAAGAAAAGCAACTTCCAAAGCACGATGCAGCAAAGTTATATAAATCATTAAAAAAAATCAAGTTCACACCCATGGCCTTCCACACTACACCAAGTGATGATAAAATTGTTTTTTGTTTGATGATTAAATAACCAGAAAGTTCATTGTTCAACAGAACAAGAAGCACTCAGAACACAAAACCTCCACCAAGGGAGCTCGCTGTCTGTGCAAAATTTGCTTTTAAGGGAATAATATTTTGTGTATATTTGTTTTCTTTGCCTGCTGAAATGCAGTAGAAACAAGTGCAAAGTGCAGGCTTTTGTTATTTTCCCTTTTGAAATCCATTTTAATAACACTTCATAGATTTGAGTTTAATTGTTCTTTTTCTTTTTTCTTTTTTTTACTTTTATGGATTCAATTCAATTTTATTTTATTAATATAGCACCAAATCCTAACAAACAGTCACCTCAAGGTGCTTTATATTGTAAGTTAAGACCCTACAATAAATACAGAGAAAATCCAACAACCAAAAACGGCCCCCTACAAGCAAGAAACATCCAGCAGAACCAGGCTCGGGGAGGGGCAGTCATCTGCTGCGACCGGTTGGGGCTGAGGGGAGAGAGACAGGACAAAAGACGTGCTGTGGAAGAGAGACAGAGATTAATAATAACTAATGATAGAATGCAGAGTGGGGTATAAACAGAGTAAAAAAAGGTGAATGAAAAGAAACACTCAGTGCATCATGAGAAACCCCCCAGCAGCCTAGGCCGATTGCAGCATAACTAATTCATGGTTCAGGGTCACCTGATCCAGCCCCAACTATAAACTTTATCAAAAAGGAAAGTTTTAAGCCTAATCTTAAAAATACAGAGAGTGCCTGTCTCCTGAATTCAATTCAAATTCATACCAAAAACATAACCTCCTTGGGGAGGATGTGAGAACTTACAAATAACTCCCAACTGGTTCTGTCAGTATAAAGAAGTTTAAATAAATTTTGAAAACCTTCACATTTTATAAACCATCCATTTGTAAAACTGGTGAACATCCTGACGTATCTTGAGAAGCCTACATGTGATTTTATTGATTATATCTAAAATGTAATTTCTTACTAATGTTATTACAAATAAATGCTTCTGTTGGCAGCCCAATGAAAACAATGTGCATGGCTCCTTTAACCATACTCTAAGTAGTAAATCAGTAAAATTACAGAATTACATGGTAACTAATCCAGTCAGTCTGTGAGGACCTGTGGTTGCTGGGCTCCTCTCATTTGTTCCTTGCTGATGAACTTCACATTTGTCTGTTTGTTACTTTATTGAGGCAGAATCTGTTATTGGCTTGTGGTAGCCCAGTTGAAGAAGATGGTGTGAGTTTATAGCATAAGCTTAGCTACATGTGTCAAGATTAAAAACATTCACACATTGTACAATCTATGAAAGAGGCCTTTGAAAGACCTCTTCCAATCTAGATCTGTTGCACATGTGATCTTGTAGCTTGCTTCAGTTTGTCAACCAGGTTCAGTTTATGGGGATTCTTGATTCAGCAGGTCTGGCAGTAATCAGACCATGTTGTGGTAGTGAAATTGAACTGATTTCCAAAAACATGTGCTTAATCACAATCCATGCTAATTCATGACTTTAAAAGGGGTAAACCAGATAGGTTTGGATATTTTTTTCCGGGTATCGGGTGATGGCTAGTGCTAATGGCGGCACTTGCTAGTAAACTGTGGTTAAACTGGAAGCTGAAGTAGAGGAAAAAAATAACAGCTGAAATTCTCAGCACAGTGAGCACAACACACAAACACGGTAGAGAGCGGTGAAGGCGTGGGAAAACATGTCAGCCGTGATCCACTTTAGTTGCCAAAGGGAATCCGTCACAGTGAAGGAGAGTTTTTTTTAGAACCTAAGGTTTTTTTTACGCCTGATACACACTCCAAATCAGTAGGTGGCAGTAATGCAGCTCTAAGCTGGTTTGCTTACTGTCATTAAACCCACAAAAAGAAAAAGACAACTATGGAGAACCGTAATGGTGCCGATGTGGGTGAAACGCTCCATTTACACTGAGATACCTGAGCGGGGCAGAGATTAAACGAAGCATTAAAGCATCAAATTTGTGTCAAGGATCTTTTATAATCGAATTTTTCGAGTTAATTGATGAATCGTTGCATACACACACACACACACACACATAATATATATATATATGTGTGTGTGTGTATTCTTTATGAGTGAAACTCCTTGATTATCTCCCAGCTCCCCAAAAATAAAACAAAAGACAAGTGGTGGCTTGTTTGTCCTTTCTAAGCCTGTGTTTCCTTTATGTCGCTCCTGCCCAAGTTGACCGGGTGCACACCCAATGACTGATAGTAGCCAGCCAAAGCCTAGTGTGATGAGGCAGCGTAAGAATGAGCTCGAGGATGTGGGGAAAATATGGGAACAAATATAACGAGTGGGAGAAAGAGAGGGCACTTAAAGAATGGTTTTACACTTGGCCTGTTGGAGTTAGTTCATATGTGTCTTTTCTTTTGAACAGAGTTTAAAGAAAGTTTTTTGACTGTCTACTGTGTGTTTGTTGTTACATACTCAAAATGCACTTTTCTTTTGATCAGAGCTTAAAAGTATGTTATTAAAAGATTTTAAGTTATTCAAAGAATTTAAGTTATTCAACATTTTTATAGTAAAAGTGTTAAGCATAATTTTGGTGTTGTTAATGTATAATGCCATAATAAAAGTGGACTCTGTTTTACACAATGTGGTGGATTGCCAGACCCACCACATTGCACTGCACCAGACTCTGTGACCCTGTAGTCATGTTATTTCCCAGAAATGACTGTATAATGTTGTCCTTTTAGTAAAGTGGTTTTCAAACAGGATTTTTTATTTCCTCCACCCAAAAAACAAATAAGGACAGAAAAGCTGGAAAATCTCTAAACCTCTAGCCTCACTCACACAGTATTTCAGGCCCAACCCTCAGGATGTTTTCTTTAACACTAACTTCCTTATCACTTCCTAACACCCTGTGGAACTGCCAAACACAGTGTATCACAAAAGTGAGTACACCCCTCACATTTCTGCAGATATTTAAGTGTATCTTTTCATGGGACAACACTGACAAAATGACACTTTGACACAATGAAAAGTAGTCTGTGTGCAGCTTATATAACAGTGTAAATTTATTCTTCCCTCAAAATAACTCAATATACAGCCATTAATGTCTAAACCAGCAGCAACAAAAGTGAGTACACCCCTCAGTGAAAGTTCCTGAAGTGTCAGTATTTTGTGTGGCCACCATTATTTTCCAGAACTGTCTTAACTCTCCTGGGCATGGAGTTCACCAGAGCTTCACAGGTTGCCACTGGAATGCTTTTCCACTCCTCCATGATGACATCACGTAGCTGGCGGATATTCGAGACTTCGCGCTCCTCCACCTTCCGCTTGAGGACGCCACCTTTACCCTCACCTCCACCTCCATCACCTTTACCCTCAGCCTCTTCAATAAAGCAGTGGTTGTCTTAGAGGTGTGTTTGGGGTCATTATCATGCTGGAACACTGCCCTGCGACCCAGTTTCCGGAGGGAGGGGATCATGCTCTGCTTCATTATTTCACAGTACATATTGGAGTTCATGTGTCCCTCAATGAAATGTAACTCCCCAACACCTGCTGCACTCATGCAGCCCCAGACCATGGCATTCCCACCACCATGCTTGACTGTAGGCATGACACACTTATCTTTGTACTCCTCACCTGATCGCCGCCACACATGCTTGAGACCATCTGAACCAAACAAATGAATCTTGGTCTCATCAGTAGTGGTGTGCGATACTGCAAGATGTGGTATTGATCGATAGCAAGTAAATACAGGGCCAGTATCGCCGATGCTGATACTGATACTTTTTAATAATTATGAAGAATTTTCATAAAATTTAAGTGTTTTGTGATTTTTTAATTTTTTTTTTACTTTGGATCATTAATTAGTTAAAAACCAGAATAGAATTGGGCAAAGTTTATAGGTAAATAGAAAATACTTTATTAAAATAAAAGTTCTTTTTCTGAAACAATAGAACAGCAACAAAACAATTTTCTTTTTTCTTAAATAAAGTGTACAAAATGATCATTCAGTAACAAATTAAAACTTTTTTCAGGTAGTGTTTAGAAAGTATAATACAAAAATGTAACAAAAAATATCCCTTCACTCAATAATTTTCTGGATTTTTTTCTTAAATAAACAAGCTGTACAAAATTATCACTCCACAACCTTATAAAACAGGTACGCTTCTGGCCCCGCCCCCAACTTCCAGCCCATGATTTGATGTCAAAGACATAAGACAATTTGGCCCTTTAAGTTACTTTTTTGACATTTTGCTAACTCCTCTTTTTTTTCCACTTCCACAATCTTCTTGTAGCCTTGGTCATCTTCATGTAGTGCAACAATTCGTCTTTTAAGATCCTCAGAGAGTTCTTTGCCATGAGGTGCCATGTTGTGTGAGAGCTGTACTACAAAACTGAACACACCTGCTCCCTATGCACACCTGAGACCTAGTAACACTAACGAGTCACATGACATTTTGGAGGGGAAATGACAAGGAGATGTCAATTTGGTGTAGTCTCTTAGGGGTGTACTCACTTTTGTTGCCGCTGGTTTAGACATTAATGGCTGCGTATTGAGTTATTTTGAGGGAAGAATAAATTTACACTGTTATATAAGCTGCACACAGACTACTTTTCATTGTGTCAAAGTGTCATTTTGTCAGTGTTGTCCCATGAAAAGATACACTTAAATATCTGCAGAAATGTGAGGGGTGATACACTTTTGTGATACACTGTAAAAAGTGGAGGTTGAAGATCTCTCCAAATGAGGGCTGTCCACATCAGCTATTGTAAGGTAACATTTGAATACTGATTTGAACCTTGACCTTGAACCTTGAACTGGCCTTAAAGGATCAAGCTGGGGACTTTTCAAAGCACTTGAATTGGTGCTTTGTCGGATGGTAATTTTGACAGAAATTTGATCCATTCCATGACAACCTAAAACTAAAAAACATCAAGTGAAAAGAATTCTTTGTTAAAGCCGCTGTGCAGAATTGACCTTTGCAAGACCAGATGTAATCAAAAAGTCTTTGTATCTTTCATGCAGTCTTTGTGTGCTAGTAAGGCTTAAGGAATGCTGCTAATCAAGTATGTATGTTGTATGAGTGCTCTGTTGTTCATGTGTTGTGTTTTTAATCAAGGGAACATGTGCCTAAAACATAGCTGTGTTTAAATCTATTCTTTTCATTATACAGCAGTAATTCTTGTGGCTGTGGAGACAAGGAGTAGGGACAAGAACCTGGATCACAGAGGAACTCGGGATCATTGGACACTGACATCGCAGTTTTTTGCTTGACTGCATCTTCAGCTTGTGCCCATTTTACTCAATTTAGTAAGCTTTAGAACAGGGATCCTCACATCCAAGCAGAAGTCATTAGCAGGACTCTGGAAAACTTGACTGCATACTGATGAGGTAATTCAGCCATTTGATTCAGGTGTGTTGGATCAGGGACACATCTAAAACCTGCAGGACACTGACTCTCGAGGCCTGGATGTGAGGATCCCTGCTTTAGAGGGAAACATCCAGTTGCTGGGGAACTTAATGTCCTCATCTGCTGGCTCACATTCAGATCTGCGATGCCTTCTCCATGTTCATATTGCAAAGGTTTTATGAAACATCTTCAGGACCAAAAGGCCAGTCGATGCCATATACCCAGACTATTATATAGAGCATGTGAACAGCAGTGTTGTTTCTCTAGGCTATATACAATGTTAAAAAATGACTATATTAGAAAATTATTTTTACACCACTCGAATCAAGACTTGAATATGAGCTGATATCAGCATAAAAAGACAGTGTGTAAATGATTGGTTCTGTTACTCTGTTTCAAAGGCATCAAGCTGGTGCAACTTTGCTTTTTAAACCATAATACATCCCACGATATATGGTTAACTGGCATATCATTAGGGTGGCTATGGTAGGTAGAGCAGGTCATCTACTACTACTACTACTAGTAGTTCAATTCCTAGCTGCTCCAGTCTGCATGCCAAAGTATCATTGAGCAAGACAGTGAACCTCAAGTTGCTCCCAATGCATTTATTGTAGTGTGAATGTTAGAAAGGGCTTGTGTGAACGAGACATGTATAAAAGCCTTTGAGTGCATGAGTAGAAAAGCCCTATATAAGAACCATTTACCATATTGATGCTAAAAAGTTTTCTATAGCACAAATTGAACTGAACAAAAACTGGCTTTTGGTTTTGGATTGTGACTCTTCAGGAATTGATTTTAAAAATGAAAAATTTAATGTGATTAGATCCTGAACTGATGAAGTTAAGATGGTTCAAAAATGCTGAAAAAAATATGATCCACCTTTATGAACTTCAAGATTCTGGAACTAACTAGTATTTCACCTTCATCTAATATGTTATAGTTACTGTTGCTATCCATTATCCTTTTGCATTGTGTGATCAGCTTTGAAGCATTTGGCTGAATCCAAACAGAGAGTATAGCTCTGCACACTTCAGAATCCATCCTGCTACTTCTGTCCACAGTCAAAGCATCAATAAATACTACTGACTTGGTTACCTTGGCACTCATACAGGCAAACATGATGGTTGTGTATGCCTAGCTCCTCAAGAGTTTCCTGGATTTGGACACATGTTTTGAAGGGTTTTTCTTAGCCAAGGACAGAATTTGCTTTTTAGTTGTCTTCTGGGGTCTTTGATGGGTTTTGGTGTTGCTGAGATGCTCAGTGCATCTCTTCTATTTAATGTTGTACCAGATTGTAGATTTGGCCAGCTTTTGCTGTCTCTCTGATAGATTTATTTTGTTTTTCATCCTAATGATGGCCTCCGTCACTTGTATCAACATTTCATAGAAACACATATTGAGAATTCCATCTATCTGTATATTCAGTCATGGTAAAAAGAAAGTATAAATTGTACTTAGAGAAGCAGTTGTTGAGATCCAGTAGTAGAAAGGTTATAAGGCCATTTCCCAAAAATCTGAAGTCCAGTGTTCTACAGTGAGAACGATTATTCACAAGTATAATCACAAGCTGGCAATCTTCCCAGGAGTGGCACCCCAACAAATTCAGTCCAAAGTCAGACCATGCAGTGCACAGAGGAACTGCAAAAAACCCAGGAGTTACACCTCTACAGGCCTGAATTAGCATGGGAAATGCTAAAAAAAAAAAAAAATTGTGATAGTACAGTTAGAAAAAGATCAAGCAAGTATGACTTTGTGTCACAGATGTCAATTGTCTTGTTAATAATTTTACATCCTCACTGCGTATGACTTTGGTTATTGTGGCTCCTCTGAAAAGGAAAGCCTCAAATGAGAAGGGCCTGACTCTGTGCTATAACTCACAAATGCGCAGCTTAAAGCAGATGACCCATAAGCTGAAGAGGAAATGGCATTTAATTTAGAAGATCCTCATTTACTAGTAATGACTTCATGAATTTCTTCACAAAATTTTACCCCACTAGAGAAAAAAATTTTCATAACCATCTCAAAGACTTATCTTCATGTTCGGCTGCTTTCAGCCCTGCTGGCATTTGTGTAGACTCTCTCGCTCCAGTTGATCTTTTGGAGTTAACTTCAATATTTACTTCCTCCAAAACCATCAACATGTTCACTAGATCCCATTCCTACTAGACTGCTCAAAGAAGTCCATCCATTTATTGATGTTTCAATCTTTAAAATGATCAGTCTGTCTTTATTAGTTAACTAATATAACTGTGGTACACAGGCCTTCAAAGTGGCAGTAATTAAACCGCTACTTAAAAATCCATCAATTGACCCAGCTGTCTAATTATAGGCCAATCTCCAACCTTCCTTTTCTCTCAAAAATCCTTGAAAGAGTAGTTGTAAAACAGCTAACTGATCATCTGCAGAGGAACGGTTTATTTGAAGAGTTTCAATCAGGTTTCAGAATTCATCACAGTACAGAAACAGCATTAGTGAAGGTTACAAATGATCTTCTTACACCCAATGACAGTGGACTCATCTCTGTGCTTGTCCTGTTGGACCTCAGAGCAGCTTTTGATACTGTTAACCATAACATTTTATTACAGAGATTAGAGCATGCCATAGGTATTAAAGGTACTGTGGTACTGTACTGCAGTGGTTTGAATCATATTTATCTAATAGACTCTAATTTGTTCATGTAAATGGGGATCTTCTTCACACACTAAGGTTAATTATGGAGTTCCACAGGGTTCTGTGCTAGGTCCAATTTTATTTACATTATTAATGCTTCTCTTAGGCAGTAGGCTATTATTAGAAAGGATTGCATCAATTTTCATTGTTATGCAGATGATACCCAGCTTTATCTATCAATGATGCCAGATGACACACATCACTTAGTTAAACTGCAGGAATGTCTTAAAGACATAAAGGCCTGGGTGACCTCTAATTTCCTGCTTCTAAATTCAGATAAAACTGAAGTTCTTGTGCTCGACTCGACAAATCTTAGAAACATGGTGTGGAACCAGATACTTACTCTGTAGGGCATTACCTTGGCCTCCGGTAACACTGTGAGCAACCTTGGAGCCATTTTTGACCAGGATATGTCCTTCAATGCATATATTAAACAAATATTTAAGACTGCTTTCTTGGATTTGCTCAATATTTCTAAAATTAGAAACATCAGGTTTATTGCCAGCCATATGGATCAAGCTCTTGCTACAGTTGTACAGGGACGCAAAACCCATGAACAACCCAACAATCCCGCAGGACCTCCCACAGGATACTCCAAGGGATGCCGTCGAATGCCTTCTCCAAGGCCACAAAGCACATGTAGACTGGATGGGCAAACTCGAATTTCCACTCTGTACACACAGATCTTAGATCAAATCTAAGCCATAGTCATAACTACAAACCCCTCTGAAACCCTACAACATAGGCTATTCCCTAACACTATGTGCACCTCCCTGAAAATGTTACTATATGTTGTGTGATGCAACCCATGACTATTGTGATTACTGTTGATTCCTCCTGTGCATTTCTGATATTTTTTTAATTCAGCTTTTGAATTTGTGATTGAGAGAATAACATCAACACTGCAACACATAGAATATATTGGCCCCATTGTAGGTCCAAATCAGCCATAAAGCTTACAGATTTGGACTTCCTCCTGTCATCTATGACTGCATGCAACCTCAGACTGCTTCCCATCAACCTTCATTGCACCTAGTAACATGATGAAGTTAGATACACATAGTTACATTCAATAATCACTTTCATCAAGAAAAAGAAAATGTCGGGGGAATTCAAGATTTTTGAGTTAGTTGAATATTTTAAAAAATATCAAGTTTCCCCAGTTTAATGTGTCTTCTTTGAGCAGTGCGATTTACAGTCCATCAAAACCTGCTTTTTATAAATTATGTTCTGCAAGGGAAACTGAGGGAACTTGAGTTTTCTTGCTTATCAGAACTAAGCCTTTCCATTTGCATGAAATGAAATCCAGCACCATGTGGAAACGGTGGTTGCATGGAATGTGGTGTCACATGTATAAGTGCTGCCTTGTCAGAGTGTACTCCAAGCAGAATTCATTCATTCAGGGGGCTTTGTGAGGATTCAGCACTGATACTGAGGAATTAATTAATCTTTAAAAAGAGACAGTAAGAGGCACAGAAGTCCCTTTCTGACACATCATAATGTGCAATTCGAGCATTATATGGGGTGATATTAGAGTTGGCAACTGAGTCCGGTGCCTCAAGCAAGTTGAGGCCAGATCCGTAAAGAAAGTAAATGCTAGAGGTGCTGGGGCACTGTCAGAGCACTCTGGTCGTGGGAATAGATGATGAAACCATGAAGACTTGATGGCAGTCGATGACTGCCTGCTTCTGTTCATAGTGTAACATGGCCCAGGGCAAAATACATACCATGACCTTCCTGCAGTTTATGATGTACTTATGGAGAAAACTGATGAAACTGGCAGACTGCTTCCTCAAGTGTTATCAGCCAGTGAAGCTGGATAATGAAAAAGCACCCTATTTGTCTTCCTGACTGTAAGACCACATACATATGCATGTAATGCCAAGTCAAATATAAGCAAACACTGCAGTCACACAAGACACATAACATGGGGACCTATGAAACAGGCTTTTTGTGTGGACTTTTATGTAATTTGATCTGTTACGAGCAAGTTTAAAGTGCTCCTTTAAACATTCAGTGTTACAGCTGCATTGTTACATGCGCTACTATTAAATAGATGTTTTATGTTTTAGGTGCTGCTCAGTGACAGGAAATTAATCTCAAAATTCCTTTATCTTCAATAAGGGTTTCTCTTTTTCTCCTAATGCAGGGGTATTCAACTCCAGGCCTCAAGGGCCGGTGTCCTGCAGGTTTTAGATGTGTCTCTGCTTCAACACACCTGAGTCAAATATAGAAGTCATTAGCAGGACTCTGGAGAGCTTGACTGCATACTGAGGATGCAATTCAGCCATTTGATTCAGGTGTGTTGGATCAGGGCCACATCTAAAACCTGCAGGACACCGGCCATTGAGGCCTGGAGTTGAATAGTCCTAATGCATCCTCAGCTGTCTGACTTTGTCTGCCGGATGTATTTATACGAGTATGTGATTTTGTGAGTGATTATGTGAATAAAGCTTTCAGTTGGGGTCACCATTTGTAGAAAATTATAAAAGAAACACACATTGTTTCTTATCTTACTTACTGCTGTGTGTGTGTGTGTCTGTTTTTTTATCTTTCTAAACCTTTTGTTTTGCATGTTCGTTTATCGAAACAGGAATGAGACAAAAACACATGGGAATAAAGAGTTCAATTATTAAATTTAATTAAGCAGTTTTCACACAGTTGACAGATATCTGGACCAGAAATGCATGCCATACCCCTGGGAGATGACATGTAGTACTGGCACCCTTTCATTCAGCTTAGGGTTCAATATAGTCACATGTTATCAGTGTTGGTTACATCATATACAAAACAATCGTACAAAACAACAGCCGGATCTTCTGAATGACCTCGGACCTCTTTTATCGTTTGTTTGGTCTCCGTCAGGCTGACCATCGCCACCCGACATACCTAGAATGAATTGTTCTTAGCTGAAACCAAACATCCTATACTGTGCATTTTAATCAATTATGCTTTTTTCCAGACAAATTTCTCAGGGAAATAAATATAGATTTTGTAAAGACAATCATATAGCATGGATATCCCTTCAGTCTCTACATGTTTGTATCCCTCTGTGTATGTGTGGTGTCAAGTCTGTGTTTGTATTGTGTTTGGTCACTTTTTTGGTCACTGTTTTATTTTAACAGTCTGTTGTCCCGTGTGCTTTGTATTCAGTTCTGCTTCCCTTGTGTCATTGGTCTCCTTTGGTTCACCTGTTCTTTGCTGTCTCCACTCTCTCTAATTCCTTTATATGTATTTAAACCCCTCCTCCATGAATCGCCATCTTATTGCGGTGGGGGGGGGGTGTTTCAGTGATCCCAGGAGCAATGTTTTCCAGGGGTTTTGCCCGCTGTTAGGGTCTCCCATGGCAAATTGGTCCTGGGTGAAGAGCCAGACAAAGAGCAATTCCAACGACCCCTATAAATGATACACCATGGAAAAAGATAAAGTTCCCTAGGGCCCCACCCTGGAGCCAGGCCTGAGGAGGGAGCTTGAGGAAGAGAGTCTGGTGGCCTGATATTAACCCGTGTGGTTGTCCCCATCTTTAAGAAGGGAGACTGGAGGGCATGCTCCAACTATCGGGTGTACCAGGGTGCTGGAAAGGAGGGTCCATCCATTGGTCAAACACCGGATTCAAGAGGAACAGTACGGTTTTCATCCTGGTCGCGGAACACTGGATCAGCTCTTTATCCTCTTGAGGATATTCGAGTCTGCGTGGGAGTTTGCACATTCAGTCTAGATGTGTTTTGTGGATGTGGAGAAGGCATTCAACCACATCCCTCGTGGGTAGCCTGCGGGGGTCCTGCAGGAGAATGGGGCCTCTGGCCCGTTGTTGCGGGCCATTCAGTCCCTGTACAACCACAGTGAGAGCTTGGTCTGTATTGGTGGCGACAAGTCGGACTCGTATCCTGTGGGCTGTCCTTCCTTTTACACAGATTTCTAGGCATAGCCAAGTGGCAGAAGCCTTGGTGGCCTCAGAATGTTGTCTCTGCTGTTTACGGATGATGTGGTCTTGTTTGCTTCATCAGGTGGTGGCCTCCAGCTCACAGTGGAATCGTTTGGAGCTGAGTGTGAAGTGGCTGGCTGGGGAAGTAGAACCTCTAAGTCTAATACCATAGTTTTCAGCTGGAAAAGGGTGGAGTGCCCACTCTGGCTCAGGAGTGAGTTGCTTCTCCAGGTGACGGAGTTTAAGTGTCTCAGGGTATTGCTCATGAGTGACGGGAGAAGGGAATGGGAGATTGACAGACGGATTGGGGCTGCGTCTGCAGTGATGCGGACGCTGCACTGGTCTGTTGTGGTGAAAAGGGAGCTGAGCATGAAAGCGAAGCTGTCGATTCACCAGTCAATTCACATTGCTACCCTCACCTATGGTCATAAGCTTTGGGTGGTGACCGACAGAACAAGATCATGAATGCAAGCGGCAGAAATGAGCTTCTTCTGAAGAGTAAGCAGTGAAGAAGTATGGATGGGTGTTAATAATTGTTTATTGGCACAGCTTGGTGTGGTCGTCTTACCTCACAAAGGAAAAAAGGTGGGCCTGAAACAGACTGGAGCTGGGAAAAAAAAGTTTGCCAGCTTGTCCAAAAGTTAAATCCTTCTAAGCTTTTAAGCATGTAGAGACAGATTTTAGGATTTGAGTAATTTCTTTTTTTGTTGCTGTTGTTTTGAGAAGTAGTCTGACATAAGCTTGAACTACAGTTACTCAAGCGAGACCACAGCCAAATTGGCAGGGATGGGTGCGATCACACTTCAGAACACTGGTGAATAGCTACAAGACAGCATGACGAGCACAGTCATGAGAAAGAGGTGGGAATGGAATGAGAATAGTGTGGCAACTTTTATTAACATTTAATAATAAAGAGTAAAATAATAACCTGAAACTGCCTCAAGGCTTCTGCAGCAGTAAATCTTGTCGATGTCATAAATAGTCTTACAATTTCCTTGAAATGTTGTGATGTAGTTTGTTGTTTACACTGACTTATAGCATATCTGGCTACTTTTCCAATATGAGGAGCATGTCCATGCTTATTACAGGTACTGCTGCGTTAGCTTCACTTTTTAGACCAGATCCTACATCCATCTTTCCCTAAGAGCCGTCACTGTGTGGATCCAAGGTTCTGATCATGCCCCCATATCACATTCACTTATGCTGAACTTTTCTGCTTCACAAGAATAATTTTTCCACAGCTACAGTAGGTCAGTAAAGTAACAGAGTTGAAATGCGGTGTAATAGTGGCCAAAAGAATTCACAATAATGATATCATTGCAATATCTATAAAATGACAGCCAGACTGGCGAGATTACATCTCTCAGCTGGCCTGGGAACACCTTGAGGTCCAGATGGAGGTCTGGGCTTCTCTGCTTAGGCTGCTGCTCCCGTGATCTGACCACGAATAACCAGTGAGGATGGATGGATGGATGGATGGATGGATGGATGGATGGATGGTATTTAAACCCTCAGTTCTTCTCTGTTCCTTGTCTGTTGTCATCTACGGCTCCCTGCTTGCTGTGTGTTTCTTATCATTTATAATTGGCATTTACCTCACTCTGCACAAAACTCAAGGATTGGATGAGCATAGTAGTTAACACAATGCTGCACTTTGACTGCAGATTATTTATATATTTAATATAATTTGTTTATAAAATAAATCCCAATCCCTTTTAGTGCTTTTGATATGCTACTTTAAAAAGAATATGTCAACAAGTTAAAGTATATCATTCACAAATGATTTGTTCATTATTTGTTCATGAGAAAACAATGTGAATATTCACATTTACATAATATTAACATTTACTAACTTCTTTTTTCATGATTATGTCATGATTTGCAGATGTTTATAAATGACTTACAGTGCATTTGTATTTTATTGTATATATTTTATTTCTTTTATAGCACTTCTTAATATTTACAAATGTATATTAATCATTTAGAAATGACTAATTTATCATTGACAAAAAAAGCTTATAAATGATTAAAAACTGATTATTATAACGTGTTACCCACTTTTGTTTCTTCCTTAAAAGGTGGCTTTGTGTGCATTCCAGATTCCCACACTGACAGCATTACCACGCTGAAAAACAAACTGATAGATAACGGTTGCTCCTAACGGGGGATGCTGCACAGACACGACATTCCTGCAGTACGCCGAGATGCTTAATCAAAGCATCTGAGCAGCAGCCAGCTGAGACGTGCGACTGCAATTTAGCCTGTTTTTGTTTCAGTGTGTGGTTGATCACACAGACTGCTGCACATATATTATATATATTTTTATGTATTTTTCCAGCAGGATTTAGAACAGTGCCAAAGGGTTTGTTGAGCATGTTATTACTGTGCTTGATTAGCCTGACTTGCACCCCCACCCACGCCTAAAAAAAAAAAAGATGAAGTTGGGTTGCCGAATTATTTATTCTTTTAATTCTGACTCACCAAAAATTTCTTTGGTGTTTTTCAGACCTCGCCCCTCGAAGCAGCAAATTCTCTGGACCAAGTGGTCTAATACAAACAACACAAATAATTACATAATAATCATAGCCACATGACACATGTTGCATATCTTACAATGAATACATATTTTGCATAGTAGTAATTTCCATTTACTTTCATATTTACTAAGCCCACTAGCAATTAAATATTTAAAATATGACCATTTATACACATAAACTGCTTTTATGCTCTTTTATAAGTCATATAGACATGTTTTCATGTGTTAGAATAAGGGTGTATCCTTCGCTCTAGTGCTTAATCACAGTCTTATGAGGGTGTAGTCATTCAGCAGTTCCTTTGGCTAACAATTACTAATTTAATAAATAGCCACTAAATATAGTTAAAAATCATCTTACCTAACTATCTCCTCCCCATGCTGAGTCACTGTCATACGACCAACAAATCTGGAGAAAAGGAGGGAGAAAAACAAACAAACAAAAAACACAGTTAAGTGGACTGATTAAGCAACAGGATACTATGTTGACAGAGAGTAAAAGGAAAAGTCATGTGAACACAAAAAAATCTGAGACTTGCATGTACTGTGATTACCAAATTACTTTAAAACCTGTGTTTATATTTTTAGTTATTCACCATTCTCTGACATATTTTTAATTAATCGGATTAGCGCCTCTGCAGCCTGAGGTACCTTTGTGACTCGCAGAGCACTTAGAGAAACGACTAACAGAAACACCACAGAAAGCTGACATTTTGCAATTACTTTCAATACTGGTTGGACCATCTGTTGAGCCAGTGCATGAAAGATGCAATTTTGTAAATATATATATATGTATATACAGGGGTTGGACAATGAAACTGAAACACCTGTCATTTTAGTGTGGAAGGTTTCATGGCTAAACTGGACCAGCCTGGTGGCCAATCTTCATTAATTGCACATTGCACCAGTAAGAGCAGAGTGTGAAGGTTCAATTATCAGGGTAAAAGCACAGTTTTGCTCAAAATTTTGCAATGCACACAACATTATGTGTGACATACCAGAGTTCAAAAGAGGACAATTTGTTGGTGCACGTCTTGCTGGCGCATCTGTGACCAAGACAGCAAGTCTTTGTGATGTATCAAGAGCCACGATATCCAGGGTAATGTCAGCATACCACCAAGAAGGACGAACCACATCCAACAGGATTAACTGTGGACGTAGGAGGAAGCTGTCTGAAAGGGATGTTCGGGTGCTAACCCGGATTGTATCCAAAAAACATCAAACCACGGCTGCCCAAATCACGGCAGAATTAAATGTGCACCTCAACTCTCCTGTTTCCACCAAAACTGTCCATCGGGAGCTCCACAGGGTCAATATACACGACCAGGTTGCTATAGCCAAACCTTTGGTCACTCGTGCCAATGCCAAACGTCGGTTTCAATGGTGCAAGGAGCGCAAATCTTGGGCTGTGGACAATGTGAAAGATGTATTGTTCTCTGATGAGTCCACCTTTAATGTTTTCCCCACATCTGGGAGAGTTACGGTGTGGAGAAGCCCCAAAGAAGCGTACCACCCAGACTGTTGCATGCCCAGAGTGAAGCATGGGGTGGATCAGTGATGGTTTGAGCTGCCATATCATGGCATTCCCTTGGCCCAATACTTGTGCTAGATGGGCGCGTCACTGCCAAGGACTACCAAACCATTCTGGAGGACCATGTGCATCCAGTGGTTCAAACATTGTATCCTGAAGGCGGTGCCGTGTATCAGGATGACAATGCACCAATACACACAGCAAGACTGGTGAAAGATTGGTTTGATGAACATGAAAGTGAAGTTCAACATCTCCCATGACCTGCACAGTCACCAGATCTAAATATTATTGAGCCACTTTGGGGTGTTTTGGAGGAGCGAGTCAGGAAACGTTTTCCTCCACCAGCATCACGTCGTGACCTGGCCACTATCCTGCAAGAAGAATGGCTTAAAATCCCTCTGACCATGTTGGGCTGTGGCTCCCCTCTTACCAGGTGGAGGTGAGACCAATGAAAACAAGTGCACTTCGATAGTAACTTCCCACTTTACAAAAACTCACTGGAGATGAGCAAGTTTTGTTACCAGGATTTATTGAAGCTCAGAGTTAAACAAAGTACAAGAAAGAAAAAAGCCCTCCCAGGAGTGTGTGCCTTAGAGCTGCAGCAAGGTGATGAAGGAACAGCAAAACGTGTACTCCGAGCAAAAAAGAAAGAAGCCCCCCTTGCAACATTCCACTGCCTTTTATGCCCCCAAATTCACACCTCCCCCTGCTGTTATCAGGGCCAGTGGACATAGCATGGAGCTTCCAAACCACTTGAACCCTACTAGTTTGGTCCTTTTGCAGAGACCTCATAACAGAGTTCTCTGAAAGGTGTCAAAAAAACAATTTTCCCATGTGAAAATACCTCCCACTGAGGCACTCCCCTGCCCAGCTGTTCCCAAATTCACCTTACTAGTAACACTTTTAGGGCGGCCTTATCTTTTACTCCCTTGCACTATTTAATTAACTTGGATGGCACTTCAGCAGCCCCTTCAGGCACACAGCTCCCAGCAACATGACCTTTATAATTGCAACACAGTCTCAAAAGTGCACAGTGTACAAAAGTGAGACTCTAGCTAGGAATGAGTGCAGTTCTACTAGTGGAAAAAAAACCATGGCCCTGGGCCGAGCAGGCCTCAGTCCTTTCCACTTACCTAACTCATGCAGTGATCCAGTGTGTGAGTGACAGTATAGGTAACAAACAATATATGTCAATTAATCTGGTGTGTATGATTAATATATGTACTAATAAACAATATAGAATAATCACAGTAAAATACCAATATCAAAGTGATAAAAATATCCAACAACCACTGTGCAGGACTTGTATATGTCATTCCCATATTCCCGAATTGAGGCCCTACACCATACTAATAAATTATCGTGGTCTAAAACCAGGTGTTTCAGTTTCATTGTCCAACCCCTGTATGTATGCATGCATGTATGTGTATATATATATATATATATATATATATATATATATATATATATATATATATATATATATATATATATATATATATATATTTGTCAGATTTGTCAGCTGCACATCCTCAATGTGATTCTCCCTTTCTGCCATCTAAAATGGTGATCCACTGGACTGAGACTCTCTGTGGAGGCCAGTTGAGTACAGTGAATTTAGTGTAATGCTCAAGAAACTAGAGATGATCTGAGGTTTGTGACATGTAGTGTTATCCTACTGGACGCACAAGTTCAGACTTTTCAGACCAGTCAACTTTGTCAGTCTCCTGTTGTCCAATTTTTGTGATCCTACGTGATTTATAGCCTCAGATTCCTGTTCTTCTGCTCCAGGTGCCTGAAAAACCCCAGAGACAGTTGTGAAAATCCCAGCAGATCAGCAGTTTCTGAAATACTTGAACCAACCCATCTGGCACCAAGAACCATGTCATGTTCAAAGTCACTTAATTCAATTCAATTCAGTTCAGTTCTGTTCAGTTTGATTTTATTTATCTAATATCAAATCACAAAAACATTTGCTTCAAATCACTCTTTCCCCCATTCTGATGCTTGCTTTGAGTTGCAGTAGGTAGGATGCAGTAGGATGCAGTAGGATTGAGCTTCTGCCATGTGATTGGTCAGATGGATATTGGCATTAACAGTGCATATGGCCACTAGTATGGAAGCAAACTTGTGTCATCAGGATCTGAATTTTAAATGCCATTGAATTTCTAGCACTGAATTTTTTTAATGCCGAAAATAAGTATCTGAATTTTTTTGCTTCTGAAATTAAGTCACTGAAAGTCTCATTTTCATATTATTTTTCTATGGTTAAAATTTCACCTTTTAATTTCACCTTTTAAAAATTCGATGCAGATGTTTTCGAGTACTCAAATTCGATAGGCCAAATTCAGTGTCTAAAATTTGCCATCAAAATGCGCATGAAATATCCGCCACCCCCAGGGAAGAGCAATCGATGCCGTGTGAAGTCGAACCAACTTTCAGCCAATCATGCAACGCTTCTTCAGTCATGTGGTACATGGCTGGTGCTCAGCGGGGAGACAAATGAACAATGGCAGCCTGCACTATCACTTTGGTAAGCAAATTATTCTCTTACTTTTCTTCAGTATCAGTATCAGTGCAGTACCTGACACACACAATGTTAAAGACTACACATGAATGTTACTGCTAATGACTTTTATTAAAAATTATAATAATAAAACCTTATAACATTCTACTGCTCACTTAAATAGACGTAGTGCTCCTAAAGGCTTGTTTATTCTGAAATTACGCACATAAATAAATCCGCTCGTTACAAATGTCTAAAACATTTAGATTATAATTTTCCAAACGTTTTGTAGACGGTTTTGTATATGACATCTGCGTACGTTCTCTAACCTGTAGGGGGTGGTCGGTGGTAGTCATAAGACTTTACCAACACTGGAGGAAACGACTGAAAACAACAACAGCAATCATTAGTGGTGGGCGGATCGATCCAAATATTGATAATATCGATACCAACGTTGGTATTGATATTAATCAATACTAGTGTAATAAGATCAATACTTCAGCTTCAGTTTCTCTCCTGTATGCAGTGCTGCTGTTTCATCAAAGATGTGAGCTGACTGTTTAAGTGCCACACCCGTCACAGCACAGAGCAGGCACACTTTGCTCCTCCCCTCCCCACAGTGTTTTGACATTATACCATCACGTGACACGTAACACATTTTACTTGGGAATAAAGGAATTTGTCAGCACTCCCGGCCCCGCCCCCTACTTCCGGCCCACGAAAAATATAAGACGATTTGGCCCTTTGTTACTTTTTTGATATTTCGCTTTCCCCTCCAATTAAGAGTGGAAAAAAAAGAGGAGTTAGCAAAATGTCAAAAAAGTAACTTAAAGGGCCAAATTGTCTTATATTTTTTAAATCCAATCGTGGGCCGGAAGTGGGGCGGGGCCAGAAGCGTAAATGTTTTATAAGGTTGTAGAGTGATAATTTTGTACAGTTTGTTTATTTAAGAAAAAAATCCAGAAAATTATTGAGTGAAGGGATATTTTTTGTTACATTTTTGTATTATACTTTCTAAACACTCTACCTGAAAAAAGTTTTAATTTGTTATTGAATGATCATTTTGTACACTTTATTTAAGAAAAAACAAAATTGTTTTGTTGCTGTTCTATTGTTTCAGAACAAGAACTTTTAGTTTGATAAAATAGTTTCTATTTACCTATAAACTTTGCCCAATTCTATTCTGGTTTTTAACTAATTAATGATCCAAAATAAAAATAAAAAAATCACAAAGCACTTAAACTTTATGAAAGTTCTTCATAATTATTAAAAAGTATCGGTATCAGTATCAGTATCAGTATCAGTATCGGCGATACTGGCCCTGTATTTACTTGCTATCGATCAATTCCAAATCTTGCAGTATCGTACACCACTAACAATCATGGCTGCACTGAACGAGGGCTTTTAGCTGTGTTTAGTAGTTTAGTAGTGTGGCCTTTGAACACACAGGAGACAAACTTGGCAGTGAGCCACACCCACTGCCTGCGCATGTGCTGCTCTGTCGGTCGCATCCGCAGGCTGTATTTTTTAGCTATAATATTGTTATATTTGGAGGCAGTGATGAATTTTCCTGTAAAGTAAGCATAGTTGTCCAATATAAATATGTTTGTGACAATCATCAAATACTTAGTGTTTCGTAGTGGTGTCACTGTGTTGTGCTGCGGATCATAAACCTGGCACTAACTGCTCTGACTTTCTTCCATGCATCAGCTGAGGGGTTTGGTTTCCACTAAGGTAAATGTATATTGTGCTAAAC
Organism: Pterophyllum scalare; assembly: GCA_024447675.2. NCBI lineage: Eukaryota > Metazoa > Chordata > Actinopteri > Cichliformes > Cichlidae > Pterophyllum > Pterophyllum scalare. The sequence goes on from JAMQGT020000129.1 coordinate 95,664, forward strand.
TCTTAGATATTGTCCAAACCAGGAATAACTTAGTCATCTATGTATTCACTACTCTCAGTCACTCTACTCACTGCTAACCTAGCTTTATCTCAATTTAGGTGTCAATTATTGTCATAAACATCTTGGGAATTTGAGTTTGGAAGTAAAAATATGTAACACTATAGATTTATTTTTATAGTTTTTTTGGGGGGGGGTATGTGGTGATCGGGAGTGGAAAATCCAGCAAAATCCAGAATGTGGTGTCTGTAGTAAGATGTATTGATAAAGTTATGAAAATGAATACAAATAACCAAAAGATGAAATTTCTGTACTTCATTTACTTCTTTACTACCTTTTGAATGATCTATAATAAGGCTTTTATTCTTAATATCAACTTGAAATATTTATATTCAGATGTAATTTGTGTAACTTTAGGATTAAGAGATTGTGGAGTGACCTGTGGATTTGCCGTAACGAGCATCTGCTATGATGTTCTCCATTACCTTGAAGAAGGTGGCTTCATCAGCATTGGCAATGCTTCTCACCTCGTCTGTTGCCACGCCCACAGGAGGACCTGGACACTCTCCATTGTGGTTGGGACAATCGCCCACTCAGGACAGAAGGCCACATGACTCCTAACCAGCTGTGGTCCCTGGGCTGTGCACACCACCCAATTCAAGGACCAGATAGTACGGAAATATGTGCATGTTTTAAGATTTAAACGGGCAGGCTTTTATATGCATGTGGTGTCTATTCAGTTTTAAAAACCTCAGTCCATTTGTTTCTGTAGGATCTGGACTTTTCCTGTGTTGAATGGGAAGACAGTGGACTTTCTCAGAATCAGCACTTGGGCATTGTGGTCCCAGACATGGCCTACCCTCTGACTTCAGAGCCTTAAAAGAAGTAGTTGACACAAAAGCTGCTTTGGCTGCAACATTTATATGGTGTTGTTCAGTTTTGTGAGCATTTGCTTATTTTGTGAATAATAATTTGAGTCAAAGGGAGGATATGGAAGACACAAGTTTGAAGCCAAAATATTTATTTAATGAATTCCTGTGAATAGTGTACAGGCAAGCCAGCACATGGAAACTCAGGAGTTTTTTTAAAATCCTGAAACCTGGACAGCTCTGGTACCTGTAGTGATAAGTTTGTTTTATTTTAAGAATAGTGAAGATTCGTAGCCATTCAGGTTTTGATTTAAAAAAATCATCTGGACTTGGTTTTGTGAAGCTGAAGACATTTCCTGTCTTATCCAAGACAAGAAAATTAATTCTGAACTGACAGTCTCTTGGAGAAAGATGAAATGTCACATTCATAAAACAAAGTCCGAGACTTAAAAAAAATTTTAAACCTTTGTTTAAAAAAAATTAAACAAAACTGATATAAAAAACATTTTTGAAACCTTTGAATTATGGAAATATCAGCTGGCACTTGAACACTAAACTAAATCCTGTGTGGCAGGTGGAAAAAGAAGCAAGTCACTCTGGAATGAAGTGTAAGCCTTGTCATGGAAGGGGATGTGCAGAATCTCAGAGCAGGTTGAGGCTGTGATTTCATCTGCAGAGAGCTGTTGGCAGGACCCCCAGCCTGTCCAGAATTTCAGCAGTCCAGTTGGTGTTGCTACACAAAAAACAAAAAGAGAACCTCAAATCTAAAATCAAAAGTTATTTTTTTAATTAAATTTTACACCTAGAACATGTCCTAATTCTCTTTAAATCACACATGCAAATGTACTGTAATAGCCAACCTCTGGTGATGATCTCTTGGAGGACCCGACACGACATTTGATGTCAGCTGAGCAGTCATCATCACCAACATCATCATCATTGTCATCTGCTTGTGGTCAAGTGATGCGCTCCAGAAGAACCTGCATTGAAACGCACGTTGAAAAGCATAATTCACTTTCTGACCTTTTCAAAAATAAAATATAAATGAGGTCAGATCAGATTTATTAACAAACCTAATTCAGGGTAGATGTTTCCTGCTCCCTCTCTTGGAAGGAGCAAAGCTGCTGTGTCTGGTGGCTTAGTCAGCGCTGTCCACATTGGAGTTTCTCTGAGACCTCTGGTTGCTTTTGTTCAGGGAAAAGAGGTCCCAAGTCTAGGCCAAATCCTGGATCTGCATTTTATCTTTTTCTGAAAGCTGATTACTGCCCTTAGAGCTGATCTGTATGTAGAATTTGAAGAAAAAAAAATCTGCATTTAGCATCACCAGCATAAGTGAAAAAGTTCTCACTCACTCCAGGTGATAATCTAGGGCCCATCAAGGACAACACCTATAATAAAATGAAAGTATGTCTAACTGTGATAAGAGAGGAAAAACACATACAAAGCCTGATTGTGCTGCAGTCCTCCAGAGGGACTGTTGAACGTTCAGGATTTCCACCAAGAAGGCGCTGCACAACAGCAGGGCTGAGTCTGGATAGGTGTGTTCCTCCATGGAGAAAGGAATCAGACTCCCAGCCATTAGGAACACGTGTTTTATCACAATAAATTGTTGTGTGAACTGTGAAAGCATTCAAGTAGCAGTGGCAACATTCTTCTCAACTAACAGTTGGTTAGTGTCACTTTTCCCAGATATAAAGCTGCTCCTCTCAGTACCAAAGACTGAATATGAGGCGAGCAATGTTCAGATTTTCCACCCCTGATCACCACACACCCCAAGAAAAATACATAAAAATAAATCTATAGTGTTCCACATTTTTACTCCTAACCTAGCTTTATCTTTATTTAACACCTAAATCAAGATAAAGCTATCAAATTTCTTATCCTGAATTTTTAACCATTGAAAAATATGAAAACGAGACAGTGAAATTTCAGTGACTTAATTTCAGAGGCAAAAAATTCAGACTTATTTTCGGCATTTAAAAAAAAATCAGTGCTAGAAATTCAATGACATTTAAAATTCAGATCCTGATGACACATGTTTGCTTCCATACACTAGGATTTTGAGTTTGCCATATGGTTTTCGTCAGGATGTCAAGATGATGCGGCAGACATTTGTAATGAATTGCTGAATTTGCCTGCCTCTGCCTTAAAGATTTCTGAATTTACGTAGTAGCAGCTAGGCTATTTTGACAAATTAACCGCTTCATCCGAGTGTAATGTAATTTTCTGACGATTCAGAATTTGAAGTGCTTTTATTCTGAAAGTTTCCAGGTCGGAAGTTGTTGTTGTTACGCTGTGACGTCTAACAACGGCGCGACATCTAATAGCGATTCCGGGTACGAGAAACGAGGTAAACAAACAATTATTTTACGCGTGCTGGATGAATGACAACAGTAAACGCAACAAGAGTCCGAACAGAAGGTAAAATTATTACAGAATGTAAAGTTATTGGAAACGCGACCAAAGGAGAGCCGGTCGGCTGGTGTGGATGCTGCTTAATAGATGATTGATATTATTTACGCTTTCTTTCTCTGATGATAATAATATGATGAAATTTACAGTATGCTGGTGTGTTTATAGCGTTACACTTTACAGAGTGACATTGAACTTTGCGCTCCGTTGTTGTAAATCGTAACCAGTAAATAGTATGTGGCACTGCTTAACACAATTAGCACAGTGCATTAAAAAGCATCAGTCAACTACTGGCAATCTTTCGGTGTCTAAAGGGAAATTGATTAGACGTCTTGCTGCTATGCTTCCTCTGGTTAATTTGACCAAAGAGATGCTGTAACTGTCTGTATGATATGAGTTACATTTGCAGCATCCTGCAACTGCTTGTTCTTCATATTTTGCACTTTTGAAAGTGTGTGTGTGATGGGTTGTATATTTCTGCCATAAGGATATGAAATCCAGTATTGTTTATTTTTACTTTGCTTCTTCTGATATTTCTTTTTTCAGCACAGCCTCACATGTGTGACTGTACAGTTATTTTTACGTTTTGACATATTGTATTTCCACACTGGGCCTAAAATCACACAAAAGCTTAAGATCCGAGTTTGTTTTTGTTTGTTTTTTTTTTTTTACCACAAACATCATTAATAAATTGTTTTACAGCTTAAACTACAAATCTACATTGTAAATAAAAACAAACATTTATTTCAGAAGTCTGTTAACCAAGTATCATATAGGCCTCTTGGACTTATTACTCTGTGTTAAGACAATGCGAGAACAGTTTAAAGTGGAAACAAACGAGACTGATTTTTCAGGATTTTATGAATTAGAACCTAAAATGCAGCATGAACACAACATAAGACAACATCAACTTGAGATACTAAAATGTTTTCCATATATTTAGATTTTTATATTACAAATGTCCAGGCATTTTGGGGCCTGTGTGGTGGGTTGCAGAGCAATTCCTGTCCACCTGGAGACAGTTTCACATCACACTGCTCACACTGGCAGGGAGTTTTTTTTTTTGCACAGAGTGCACTTTTACCTTCCCTCAGTGGCCTTGTTTCCCTTTGACTGTCCTCCGCTGCTGCTCGTGGGGACAGGAAAATGGTTGCTGCTGGGTGTTAGTGGGCATGCAGATTTCACTGAAACAGCAAGGAGATGAGCACACACCTCCTCCTGCAACTCCTGACGACTCTGCTGCTTAATTCTTTATGAATTATGTAGTTGTTGGTCACAGCAATGTCCAGGAGATGCTGGAACACTGTAATGTACCACTTCCTGGATTTCGGGTCGAGTGAGTGGGTGCAAAGCATGTGGTCCGATGTATCCACTCCTCCCATGTAGTGGTTGTAGTCAGCCACTGCTGTGGGCCTAGGGACGGGGACCCTGCGATTCTCAACATCCTTTCCCTTCTGCCATCACAACATTTGATCTCATGTGTGGACAGTGTGGATGTTGCTGCTGATTGAAACCGCTCTGGTGTCCATCCACTTGACAAATAATAAGTCATGGTCTCTAACCCACCCTATAGAGCCCCTGTGTGACCCTTTTATTTGGGGCATTCTCTTCAGAGGCTGGAACACCCACTCTTCCTTGCCCCAAATCCCGGCCTGTGTAACTCTTTGGCCCTGCAGGAAATACAGAGCACACACCAAGAATACCTGTTAGTCAGATCAATTTTACTTTGATCTGCTGAGAAACTGAAGTGATTTCTATGTCTCCTTTATCAGGCTGTGGGACAGGAAGCCTTAATCTTTAAATGGATGCAGTTTAAAGTTTCAGAGCTCTAATGTTCAGCAGCACTGAGAGTGGCTTCAGTAATAAAATTATCAACTGGAATAATTGACCAGATTCATGATTTTCTGCAGCATTAATTGTGTGTTCTTTTTTTTTTCTTTTTTTTTTACTACAGTGCTCCATTTTACTGGTACATTTCTTTATGTGATAATGTCACAGGAGTAGGTGGCACTCATGGGAATTATTTTCTGTGGAGGAAGACCCATATGTCCTGTAAAACATCCCTTTTAGATTGGTTAGATGCTGTCAGCCCCTTTCATGTGAACCTGCAGAGTAAACCGAACCATTGTTTGTCCTGATCGCCAGTGTTAGGGTCAGTGAATCCAGATAACAGAAAGATACCCTGGGTATGCTGAACTTGATTCGTAGCGCAGGGCCCTGGTGTCCAAAAAAGTCCAGTTTCAAAGTACATGAAAAGCTGAAAGGTGTGTTTTATTGTCTTAACTAATTAGAGAATAACAATGACAGTGAGTTAGTGGTCATTAAAATGTCTCATAAATCTCATAAATCACAACACACTGCTCTCCCCTACATAAGCTGCCTTAATAAGTTAAAAGTATCGGTATTGGGAGTACTGGCCCTGTGTCTATTTGGTATCAGATCAGATATCTCACACCACTAGTGCAACCTGCTAAGGGATATTTAACCCAATATTAGTGATGATGTTTGTATATATTTGAGCCTGTATGTATAATTTTGACTCTGTGTGGATAAAAGATAATCCAACATAAATTCAGACTTGTGCACCTAATTATTTTTTAGATTAAAGACGTCTGCTGTACAATCATTCGACCTGGAAGAAAAGAACCTTTCAAAAAAAAAAAAATACTCAAAAGCCCCAAATTACCACGGCACTAAATGACCATCACGAGTGTACGTAAACTTCTGACCACCTTTCTGTCTCGTCTCTGAGGCTGGACTCATGTTTGTCAGTGTTGTGCAGTTGAGAATGACCGGAAGTCCAAACAAGTTTTGTTATATTGTTATTATCAGAAATAAGTCAGTTATTTGGTAAATTTTTTCTTTGATTATAGGATTCATTGAATGATGACAGACTCCTCACTTCTCAACTCCGAGCTGGAGTTACAGCAACAAGAAGAACTGTATCAACAGCTGCTGTTACAGGTAACTTTGCTTTTGTGCTATGGCCACACATTTAGCATTCACTTGGCAAGTGAAAGGTCTCTGGTTTGAGTCCAGCCAGAGGCACAAATCCCCTTTGGGATTGTGGCCACGAATGGCAATGACAGGGTGTTAAATGGTAAACTATAGTAACAGTAATAAATATATATAACTTAAATATTCTTCTTTGCAGAAAAAAATGAGAAAAACAAATGAGACAAAAACATCGCATTTGCTTACTGATGAAAATGTATTGCATATGTGTGAGTGGAATACAGCTAAGACCTGATTTAAACTTCTGTGCTGAATCTTTGTAGAGCCTATGCTATAACCCCGCACATTCCCACACATCCACTCCAATAGTTTCAGTTTGTCCCTTCAGGAATTTCTGACATTTTTGATGCAATGATTATTATTCCTCAGACTGAGACGGTAATTGTTATTATGTCACTGATAAATTCAAAACCTGGAGAATAAGTAGCAGAAATAAACAGGGGGAATCGACTGTACTGAACGGGCCAATCACAAATCTTGATTCGACTCAACGTGTAGTTACATTTCTAGGGAGGTGCACGCCTGCTTATGTCATAGGTTAGAGCGTAAGGGTTTCAGAGCGATGTGCAGTTACGATGCAGCTACAGCACAGAATTCCTGCTGAAGCCTAAATCCCCAGTAAGCATTGCAGCAACCGTTTGTCAGCTAATTTTTGCTCATTTGTGTATATATAACCTTTGCATGTTCTCCCCATGCTTGCGTGGGCTTCTTCTGGGTACTCCGGTTTCCTCCCGCAGTCCAAAGACATGCATGTTAGGTTGATCGCTCACTCTAAATTGCCCGTAGGAGTGAATGTGTGCATGAGTGTGTGTTGGCCATGCGATGGACTGGTGATCTGTCCGTGGTGTACCCCGCCTCCACCCGATGATGCTGGGATCGGCTCCTGACTTTCACAAAGCCCGAAGAAGGTCGCTCATGAGAAAGTCTGACTCTTTGGAAGTAGAATACAAAGAAATGAGGGTTGGCTTGGGACTTTTGCACATTACTGTAATTCAAATGAAAAGCAAAAGAAAATAAGGCTGAGAAGGAAAAAGTGGCGTCTGATACAGACCAAGGGATGTCTGACTTTGTTTTGTAGAGGCAACGTCAGGATTTGGTGTCCCTAGTTTGTTTGGACTTCTCCACCCTTCCCATACGCATTATTAAAACACATTGCAGTGCAAGGATTCACCTCTGATCCACAAGAATAACACACTTTTGCTGTTTCAAATATTTAATTTTGAAAAACTTCCCTCAATAAATAAATGACTGAGTGTATTATGTTTTTCCTCATTTATCTAGTTTATTTTAATTCGCTTGTTTGAAAATCAGACCATGTTTCAGGTCATAGATGTGAAGAAATATGAAAAATTCCACAGGGAATATATACCTTTAAGCACCACTGTAGTTCAGCTGGATGTCGAAACAGAAAGCTCCATATCTTCCTGAGAAACAAGGAAAATTTGATCTTTGAATTGAACTTTTTTGTGACCTCTACAGAGGACATGAGGTCTCGTGATTAAACAAACACACCCCATCTATGTTAAAATAGGAAAACTTCCTAAACTGCTGCTTATCTGTTTAGACAATGGGGCAGATTCACACAGGAAATCCAGACTCCAAAGTAATCCGACCAGAGCCTGGTAAGCCTTCCCACAGATATATTGATTTGAAAGGCATACCCTCAGTTTCCTCATTAATATAAAAATATATTTTTGTGTTTTTCCTCTTCTCTTTGTCCTTCCTCCTCTGCCAGGCATGTGTGTAAAGACTTTCTCCAAGCCCGGCAAGGAGAAGGTGTTTATAAATATTTGTCAGTCAAACTCCGTCCCGCCTCCTCCAGAACTCTCCAGAGAGGAGCTTGTGGAGCTGCTCCAGTCAGAAGATCCCAGTGGCTTCCGAGTTCCCATGAGCCTTGGCGAGCCACACACAGAAGTAGACAACAGTATGTAGCTGAAACCAAACGAGATTTTTTTTTTTTTTTTTAAATCAAGCCCGTTTTTATCTTTAAGGGTGCAACGATTCATCGAATATCTCGAAAAACTTGATTATAAAAAATCCTCGACACAATTTATTTTTCTTTTGCTTCGATGGTTTAAATCTGTAGCGCTCAGCTGTCGCCATGTAAGCAGCACAAGTGTTTCACCCACATTAGCAAATAAAGATAGACCTGCAATAGAAACATATTTAGGAGGACGAGTATGAATAAAAAGCACTACAACGAGCCTGTGTAGGCCCCAGTGTTTCAATAAAGACAGCAGCAGTGGCCATGGTGCTGTCACTTTAACGTGGAGGCAGTTTCTATCTCTAGATACTCACTTTTTATTGCAGTGATACCAGCAGCAAGCAGGGGTGAGTCTTTTTTGTTTGTTTTTGTTTGAGCTTTTTTTGGTTGTGGGGCCAGTATAATTCTGAGACACTGATCTGGAGCTGTTGGGTGGGACACTCAGTTATTATTATCAGTAACATTATTAACTTTTACACCATCAGAACAGCGCATCAGGTCACAGGACAAACCTCAGTTCTGAGAATGCTGATATGCTCACTTTTCTTCATGCTTCTTCAAAGGCTAACAACCACACATACTGATTCATTCACCAGCACACACATGAACACGAACACACGCCAAATCTACCTCATGCAGGTGATCCAACACTCTCAGGAGTCTGCCAATGTAAGCATTCCTAGAAGACAGTAAGGGCTACTTATTTTTAAGTCACACAGTGAGTACAGAAAGTATTCAGACCCCTTTAAATTTTTCATTCTTTGTTTCATTGTAGCCATTTGCTAAAATCAAAAAAGTTCATTTTATTTCTCATTAATGTAATAATAATATCCCTTCTGATATTGCATCATGACCAGTATACCACCCAGCACTACCTAGAGGTACTGAACAGGCCTTCTGATCACCCAGATCTTTATCTAATAATCAAGCATCATTAATGTGTGCCCAACCAGCACATTTAAAGAGGGACCCACCCCGCAACCCACAGGATCCAAAAGGACCAGCTACAAACATCCCTGTGGCACATACCACAGGACACCCAAAATATGAGTAACACTCCCTGTTTACAAATGTCACTCCTACAATAACCAAACAGAGAAAATGGCCGTGAAGAAGAGCACATAACAGCACAGAAGCCTCAGAGGAAGATGAATAAACTAGCATACACTTGCATCTGTCTCTGTGACCCCAACTGCTCCGTCAGCAAAACCTGCTACACCAGACCAACAGCACTGACTGCAGACTTTAATATCCAAGCCCTGAAGATTTGAAAATGATCAGACAGTATGTCTGGGATTTTTTGTCCAGGACGTCTTGCAGATGTAGTTTTTACACGTGGAAAGAATCACTTCATTCAGACTTTGACAGTTCTCTTATTGTCACAGTGTTTTCTGTCACCAAGAGCCAGTGTATTTACTGTTCTCACACACAGACACACACACGTGTGACTGATGCCTTCAGTTAGGAACCACAGAACTGGAACACAGGGCTTCAGGGCTTCAGGGCTTGGATATTAAAGTCTGCAGTCAGTGCTGTTGGTCTGGTGTAGCAGGTTTTGCTGACGGAGCAGTTGTGCCACAGGGATGTTTGTAGCTGGTCCTTTTGGATCCTGTGGGTTGCGGGGTGGGTCCCTCTTTAAATGTGCTGGTTGGGCACACATTAATGATGCTTGATGATTAGATAAAAATCTGGGTGATTAGGAGGCCTGTTCAGTACCTCGAGGTAGTGCTGGGTGGTATACTGGTCATGATGTAATATCAGAAGGGACCTGTATTAAGTGAAGGCCTTTTTGTTGATGCATTTAAGCATATGATACAGAGATTAATCCAAGAACACAATCGCTCTCTTTAACAAGACAGACATCACGACACAATAAACTTTTTAGATCTCTAACAATTGCACATTCACAAAACTACAACACCCAGCAGCATGCTGGTTAATTCTAATGGGGAGGAGTTCACAAACACTTTAACCAGGTGTCAACCTGGAAATCATTTGTTTTTATGAAGGCATGGATGCCTCTTTGTTTTTTAAAAAATATTATTTATAGTCCTGTCAGACAGATGAGCCACTGTAAACTTGTATATACTAATAATTTCTTGATCTAATGTGAAAAGTGCTGTGGCACACATTTTTGTCCCAGCTCTTTGTTAAGTTCCTGCTGCTCCAGCGATTGGGGGGTGTCTTGGCCTGGAAATGTGGCGGCTCTGAAACACCGTTTAGTAGAAGATGTCAAGTTTGGATTCCAGGACCCAAAGCTTGCACGCACAATGCTGTAATGATAGCACCAGTGCTATTTATGTGTCCTGTCAGTGAGCGGCAGCTTTCGTGTTTCTCTTTCTGTTTCAGGCTCTCAAGGCTGCACGGCTTACGATGTTGTCATTAACCAGGAGTTTTTCCAGAAGTGTCAGGTGTGTGTATGTTCATGTCTTCTTGTTTTGTTTTGTTTTTTTTAATCAGTGCAACATTCAGAAATGTAAAAAAAAAAATTATTATTATTATTTTTTTTAATCCTTTTGACCTTCAATAACTTTCTTAATAAGCTTTGGCATCATGGCCATTTAGAACGCTGAATTTCCTTGAATGTAAAATATACACGAACAGTGTTTTGTATGACTGTGTCTTGCAGAAGGATCCCTTATTCCAGCAGTTTGTTATTCTTGTGTCTGTAGAGGGTTTAGAAAACAAATACAGTCTGGAGCTCAGTAGAGGTCAGTGGGTGCCCATGTGTGTGCATGTGTCTGTGTTATTTTTAACCTAGATGCCGTTCAAATGCTTCCCGTTTGTCTTTCTGCAGAGTGGAAGGTTCTGAAAAACAGGAAGTTCTTGGGTTCTGTCAGCGAGCAGAATATCCGCACAAAGAGCAGGCCAGTGATTCAAGAGCTGCAGCCTGAGTACGTCCCACGCGCTGCTGAACAGAAAACGCGCTGACACGTTTTTTTTGGTTTTTTTTCCCCCATATGGTTCATGTGTTTGCTGTAGTTTATTTGTTACAGGGATTATGGTTTCAGATTGCAGCACAAATTGGGCTCCATTTGTGTGTAATTTGTATCACATGCTAAAATCCCTCTGCTGTCTGTTTTCCTGCAGGGAGAAGTTGCCTGCTGCCAATAAAAGGTGAGCCTTTTCTTCCTGTATTTGCCTTTCATGGAAAATGAGAGTCACTTGTCTGAAATAGCAACTCTTTCCTCAGCGTGCCCAGACCAGAGCTCTCTCTGATTGTTGATCCTCCTGCTGGTAACCCAGAGTACCTTATTGCAGAGATAAAGCTTCCTGGAGTGGTGAGATCTTAAACACACACACACACACACACACACACCGATACCCATCTGGCATAACATTATGACTACCTGCCTAAAGTTATGTTGGTCCCCTTTTGCTGCCAAAAAAACCCCTGAGTCATCAGGGCATGGACTCCTCTAGATTTTATCAACAGATCCTTTAAGTCCTGTAAGCTGTGAGGTGGGACCTCAATGTCAGCAGCTCATTGATTCAGTTACTGAACCATTTTTGCTTATAGCAGGGAGCATTAATTCTGCTAGAAGAGGCCACAGCCATCAGGGAATACCGTTTCCATGAAAGGATGTGCAAGGTCTGCAACAATGCTTAAGTAGGTGGTATGTCTCAAAGTAACATCCCAGATGGATGGCAGGACCCAAGGTTTCCAAAGCATCACACTGCCTCTGCTGGCTTGCCTTCTTCCCGTAGTCTATCCTGGTGCCAGGTGTTCCCCGGGTAAGCAACGCACACGCACCGGGCTGTCCATGTGATGCAAAGGAAAATGTGATTCATCAGACTAGGCCACTTCCTTCCGTGGTTCAGTTCTGATGAAGTTGGCACTTACAGGGGGTGACGCAGTCAGCATGGACACCCTCACTGGTCTGCAGCTATGCAGCCCCATACACAACAAACTGCGACACACTGTGTATTCTGACACCTTTCTATCAGAACCAACATGAACTTTTTCAGCAGCTTGAGCTACAGTAGCTCATCTGTTGGATCGGACCACAGAGAACAGCCTTCTGTCCCCACATGCATCAGTGAGCCTTTTCGCTGTTTCACCACTGTTCCTTCCTTTGACCACTTTTGGATAGATACTGAACACCTGAGCTGCAGTTCTGGAGATGTTCTGACCCAGTCATCCAGCCCTCGTCAAATTTGCTCAAATCCCCCAAAATTTTCCTGCTTCTGACATCAACTTTGAGGAAAAATTTTTCAGTTGCTCCCTAATATATCCCACCTACTAACAGAGACCATAATGAAGAGGTAATCAGTGTTATCCACTTCACCCGTCAGTGGTCACAATGTTATGCCTGATTGGTATACTTACCCACACTATCTTCCTTTCTGCCCTACCCTGAGGTCAGCCTCAAATACAGATTTGAGTCATTTTAACTTTTAAACAGCCTAACGTTGTTTTGTTACATAATGATAAAGACATACAGTAATAGGAACAGTTGCAAGAATGAATAGATTTAGCCAGCCATGCCCCTACAAGGTGCATCGACACACGATGCCATGTCTCCTGCACAGGCGTCATCTCGCTCTCTGGTTCTGGATGTGGGAGAGGATCGACTGGTGTTAACAGCTCAGCCTTCGCTCTTCCATCTTGACATCTTTCACCCCTTCCTGGTTGATCAGGAGACCAGTGTGGCACAGTACAACAGCAGCACAAAGGTACAGAAAGCCTGCGCCATCTACATGGATTTATAGCACTGTGTTTAATGTCCATTGGTGTTGGCATTTTGTATTTGCCTGTTGTCAGCAGACCCTAAATCCGCCTCTTATATAATATAATAATATAATGCCTTTACAGCCAGAATAAAGCAGTAATGCAGAATAAAAATGAATGAACAGACTGCAGAATGTAAGCAGAGTGAACAGCTGTGTAAAAATAAAATTATGCAGCAACAAAGAAGAACTCAGCATTGCTGTGAACATTAATAAACAAATATAATTGATGTAAATATTGTTTTAACATACTCTACAATCTGTTTGCTTTCTTTCCCCCAGATTCTCACAGTCACTATGCCCGTGGTGTCTTCATGAACCCGCAGGAGGTGTGCCGAGCTTGTAATGTTGCAGCAATAAAAGTCTCATTAATTGGTGTTTTTGTCCCATTAATCCCAAATTATCACCTAAAGTCTGTAAAACCTGTTTTTCTCTCACACACTTTGTTCCTGTTTTTCTTCTCTTAAACAAATATTTTTTAATGCTTTGAGGCATTGCCAGATTTAATTGTTTGGCATTTTGAAATATTCAGACACCATTTAGTTAAACATTTTAGAAGATCTCTGTTCTGTGGAGGGTACAATAACTGGTGTCACTGGTGATGGTGGGAAAATAAAAGGAAGGATAACACAAAAAAATCCACATATTCTTTAACAGTTTTATTTTAAGTTAACCAAACATATCACTTATTCTGTTTCTCAGAGTTGACTGCAAATCGAAATCCCACACAAAGCCCGAGCGGCTCTGTGAAATCTGACTCAGTGAAAACAGGAGATTAAATGTTTCTCTTCCACTTCCTGTTTTCCCCTCATGTTTCTATGTGCTTAAACCCACAATTGAGTCCTCAGTGAAAGTGAAAAGCAAAGAATATGAAAGCAGACACTTGTGCTAGAACTGAGCCATAGCCGGGGATCATTGTGTATTCAGTGCTGCAGTCCTAAGATTCCTTTGTTGCATGTGCAACAAGAGAGTCGGAGGAGCAGCTTTCTCTTCATCTTGAATGAATGCCTCCCACTCACTGCTGCCTAAACTTTCTATTTAGGGAGTTCTTACTAGAGAATTATGTTGTTGTGTCATTGGCAAAATATGGTGGGGAGAAACATGACATTTTGTGTGAAGGATTGTAGTGTTCTTTGAGTGCTCTTTATAGGCTAAACTTATAAGAAAAGAAGATGTTGGAAAATTCTTTTGTTACAGCAGGAAAAAAATAGGTTAAACACAAACATGCATCACTGCTACCTGAAGATGCTCTTTATCATTAGAGTTTATCAGTTCAGAATAAAGGGGATCCTTTTTAATGAAAATAACCTTTAGGAAGCTTTAAACACTGATCAGTGATCCATCATCTTGTTAGAGGTGATTATTTCTGAGTGAAGATGAGCCTGAAATTACTTTTAAGATGTTAAAACCAACAACAGCCAAAAAAAAAAAACTGATGCAATGAAGAAGTTGAAGCAGATGGAGACACAGAACGGCGGAGGCGTCGGTGTGTCTGTGGGGAGAGGTGAAACTCTGTTTTCCAGCTCTGGCTGCCAAAGTGGGAGGTTTGTGTTTTTTTTTCACGACACGAAGAGGCGGAGATATGTTATTGTCTGTGGCCCAGCGTGGCTCAAGTTCACAGGATTTATTCCATTCACTGTCAGCTGCATGCTGGTTACAGATAATTATATTTTAAAAAATGGCAGAGTTCAAAGGAATATTCACGCTGGGTAGGGGATAACTGATCGGATTAAGGCTCTCGAGCCTTTTGTACCTGCACCACAGTGAATGATTAATAAAACAATGAAGGTGTAATTGAAATGCAGTCATTCAGAAACCATCCTAACTATTAAAATGATTAAAGTGCATTTAAGCTTGACCATTACTCGGGGCACCGAGTTCTGTTCATTATTGTGTTACCGGCCTTTATTTGGGATGGGCTCCAACCCCGGTGATCCTGAAGTGGTTCAGAAAATTGATGGAAAGAATTTGACTCCTTCATTAGTTTCAGTTTACTCCTGGATGGGTCACCACCCGTCTGATCTCGAGCATGTCGGCGCGGTCTGCTGCCATCTGCCAAGTCAAACCATCTGAAACAGAACTCCTACAGAACAGGATACATGGGCTCAACTTGATCTCAAACACATGAACAACCATTTACCAAAAAATACCCCAAACCATTAGATAATTTAGACATTTTATGAGGAAAGGAGATTATTAGAGTAAATTAAAAGCTACCATACAGCACGATAGTAATTAATGTAACTAAGCTTTTCTAAATTCGGAATTGGTGCCAGAGACGTTGTGAAATACCTGGATATCCATCATGCAGAGGGAGCGACACAATACCAACAAAGTCCTGTGTGGGTGACCTGTGTGATGCACGCAGCCTGATCAAGGGGCCCAGCACCCAGCAACGGCCTCCTGCTGAATCTTCAAGTGACAGTGAATTCTCACGTCCAGAATTCATAATCAAGGATTCTATTGATTATTCCACTGATTCAATTCAATTTCATTTCATTTATATAGCACCAAATCACAACAAACAGTTGCCTCAAGGGTAAAGACCCTACAATGACACAGAGAAAACCCAACAGTCAAAACGACCCCCTATGAGCAAGCACTTGGCGATGGTGGGAAGGAAAAACTCCCTTTTAACAGGAAGAAACCTCCAGCAGAACCAGGCTCAGGGAGGGGCAGTCATCTACTGCGACTGGTTGGGCTGAGGGGAGATAGACAGGACAAAAGACATGCTGTGGAAGAGAGACAGAGATTAATAATAATGATTAAATACAGAGTGAAGTATAAACAAGTAAATAAGGTGAATGAAAAGAAACAGTGCATTATGGTACCCCCCACCCCTCAGCAGCCTAGGCCTATAGCAGCATAGCTAAGGGGTGGTTCAGGGTCATCTGATTCAGCCCTAACTATAAGCTTGATCAAAAGGAAAGTTTTTAAGCCTAATCTTGAAAATAGAGAGGGTGTCTGTCTCCCAAATCCAAGCTGGGAGCTGGTTCCACAGACGAGGGGCCTGAAAGCTGAGGGCTCTGCCTCCCATTCTACTTTTAAGTATCCTAGGAACCATAAGTAAGCCAGCAGTCTGAGAACGAAGTGCTCTATTGGGGTGATATGAAACTATAAGGTCTTTGAGATAAAATGGGGCCTGATTACTCAAGACCTTGTATGTGAGGAGAACAATTTTAAATTCTACTCTAGATTTAACAGGGAGCCAATGAAGACAAGCCAATATGGGAGAAATATGCTCTCTCTTTCTAGTCCCTGTCAGTACTCTAGCTGCAGCATTTTGAATCAGCTGCAGTCTTTTCAGGGAGCTTTTAGGACAGCTTGATAATAATGAATTACAGTAGTCCAGCCTAGAAGTAATAAATGCATGAATTAGCTTTTCAGCATCAGTCTGAGAAATGATACTTCTAATTTTATTAATATTGCGCAAATGTAAAAAAGCCGTCCTACATATTTGTTTAATATGTGCATTGAAGGACATATCCTGGTCAAAAATGACTCCAAGATTTCTCACAGTGTTACTGGAGGCCAAAGTAATGCCATCCAGAGTAAGTATCTGGTTTGACACCATGTTTCTAAGATTTGTGGGGCCGAGTACAAGAACTTCAGTTTTATCTGAATTTAGAAGCAGGAAATTAGAGGTCATCCAGGCCTTTATGTCTTTAAGACATTCCTGCAGTTTAACTAATTGATGTGTATCATCTGGCTTCATGGATAGATAAAGCTGAGTATCATCTGCATAACAATGAAAATTGATGCAATGCTTTCTAATAATACTGCCTAAGGGAAGCATGTACAATGTAAATAAAATTGGACCTAGCACAGAACCCTGTGGAACTCCATAATTAACCTTAGTGTGTGAAGAAGATCCCCATTTACATGAACAAATTAGAGTCTATTAGATAAATATGATTCAAACCACTGCAGTGCAGTACCTTTAATACCTATGGCATGCTTTAATCTCTGTAATAAAATGTTATGGTCAACAGTATCAAAAGCTGCACTGAGGTCCAACAGGACAAGCACAGAGACGAGTCCACTGTCAGAGGCTGTAAGAAGATCGTTTGTAACCTTCACTAATGCTGTTTCTGTACTGTGATGAATTCTGAAACTTGACTGAAACTCTTCAAATAAACCGTTCCTCTGCAGATGATCAGTTAGCTGTTTTACAACTACTCTTTTAAGGATTTTTGAGAGAAAAGGAAGGTTGGAGATTGGCCTATAATTAGCTAAGACAGCTGGGTCAAGTGATGGCTTTTTAAGTAGTGGTTTAATTACAGCCACCTTGAAGGCCTGTGGTACATAGCCAACTAATAAAGACATTAAGAAAAAGCACTGATTGCTCAAATAATCATATAAAAAATACTTTCCCTTATGTCAAGTGAGTTGAGATCTTGATTACCTGATAGCCTAAGCCTGGCACTGTATGGACAATTATGACTCAAATTTATAGAAACGTAAGGGAATGAATTATGTGATTTAGAATCAAATAATGAGTGTAACTGTAACACAGAGATAATATTTCCAGTGTATTAAGGAAATTGTGAAATCACTGAGCTTAGGGTAAAATGACAAACTAGAAACTGTTGCCAAGAGACGAGCAAGGGCAAAGTTAAAAACATGTCGAGACATGTCCCAGGATGGAAAGAACAAAAAGACCCATATGTCAATAAGGAATGAAGTAATGGTTAAGTTTAATACCCCAAATAGACAAAGGCAGTGGGGTGATAGTCTATCAGGATGATGTATGAAAACTAGGATGATGTACAGAAGCATCAGACGAGAATTTCAGGAGTTTACTCCCTCGGACGAGAACTGGACTGCAGAGAGGACGGGGCCAAACCTTCTGTGGATACTAATTCGGCTGGAACAGTTCTGCTGAGTATTCTCCCTGCCTGGCAGTTGGATTTTCTATCTTTTAGACTCTGTACTGAGTCGAAGTGCTGGACTGCAGCGTGAGGATTATAAAGGATAGTTGACAGACGGACAAAAACATCTCCCTTTTGGACTTCTCCTTTTCCACCACTGCACGGAGGCAGTCTCTAACGGACTGGAGTTGGGTGTAGTTGCTTCGGCCGAGCGACTCACTGGAAGCCTTTCCTTACCAAAAAGGAATTATTGGACAAAATTGGATAATTTCCAGAATCTCCATTCGTCAACCCAGCTCATAAGTAATCCATTTTGATTGAAATTAATTCTCTGATATTATTGAATTGATTCTGAGTATTGAATTTTGATTGAAGTTGATTTAAGCTATTGCAATTCGCTTATGCTGAACCTGCAAAATAAAATTTGACCCTAAAAAGTCAGAAGGTCTCTTTTGACAATTATTTCTCCCAGTTTTTGGTACAACTAGTCTATTGATAGTAAAATAATAGGCAAGTTAAGCTCTAACATCTAGCTCTGTTGGTCACACTAGTCCATTGAATCCACTTAAAACTAATTTATGTCCCTAGGGCTTTCTGCCTAGCCTTTAAATTTTAACCTGGCACGTACCAAGTGCACAGATCCATTAAGGGTAAGCCACCACAACTGATGGGATTGCACCTCGGGCCCAGTTGCAGGAAGCCTCCCTGACTGGCGAAACCGAAAGGCAAAGGGAGTGGGGCAGAAGTGAGGATTAATGGTGGTTAGAAGCCAGGTGAGTTACCCTGCCATAGCTTGAGTAGTGTTGCGTTGAATTCAGCTGGGGTAATACTCCGCTGACCTGTAACCAGGACCCTGATTATAAACGGAGAAGCTGTCACAACTGTAACTTGTGGGGATCTAACACTTATGAATGAGCAATATAATAACTAAAGGTTATGGTTGCAGTAAGGTATTGTCTTGATAGGTGTTTAAAAAAAAAGAAAGAAAATTATTACATTAACAGAAATTTTCCATTGTTGAACTTTGTTTTAATATGTATTAAACAGACCCTCAGCTTGCAGTTGAACTCATCTAGCTCGTAAGGTCCCAGTCCTTTCACCTTTACTGAAAGTTTCCCTGTGGTCAAAGTGGGCAGCTTAGTTGCAAGTGCTTTGCCATTCATCCATGTGTTAATGAGTTTTCTTGTGAAAGAACACAAGTGCATATAATCTAAGGGAAACATTGTAACCATCTTCACTGTACCCACTTAAGGAGATAATGATAATGATTCAAGTGGTGCTCTTCATCAGTCATCAAGTTAAAGTCAGCAACAGTTCTTAATTTTGCATCAAGGTCATTTTAGTCTTCCACTCACCCATGAGAGCACACTTCACACAACTGGAATGAGCATTTTGAGCCTTTGTGTGTTTAATTAACGCAAAAGTAGAAAAACACAATTGATCATCAACTGCTGCACGTGAAAAAAAACGTCAAAAAATAGATACACAAACCAACAATTTTGCTGTGTTGTAGTGTGTGAGAGTGAAAGAGTGTGAATGTCTGCGTATGTTACTCTGTCAAGAAACATATGTGAAAATGAGGATGAAAAGTTACAGCAATGCCCCCCAGGAGCCAGAGGAAGACAGAGAAAGACACAGGAGACCCGGGCCGTCCGCAGCCCCCCAAGAATACCAGAGACCCAAGGCCACACATTTCAATGCCAAGTGTGCGTACCCCAACAGAAGGAGGAGGGAGGCCCCAGACAGAGCCCTCATGGCCAAAGGGCAAGAGAATCAGAGGAAGTGGGCAGCCTGCCCCGCCAGAAGCCAGCAACCCCGACATGACCTGAGAACAGGGCCCCAGGCACCTGACACCCAATGAAGCCCCCCCCCCACCCCCACCGCGGCAAAGCAGCCCAAACCACCCTGGACCACAACCCTAAGGGACCGGATCAACAATCCATCTATGTTAAAACTGTCAACTAAATGTGAACAACTCCGTTCAGCAGTCTTGTTCTAAGGTTTGGTAACAAGTGAACTTGGTGTGTTGCATTATTTAACTGGTGGGAGAAAAAAAGCTTTATAGAAAAAGCCGGTCCGATTGCAGTTTAGTGAGCTAGTAGCTATTAGCTAATAAGCAACTACGGTAAAGAGTAGAAACATGTCAGTCACAGAAGAAGTCAATGAAATGGCAATCGAGCCAGGGCAAGACAAGATCTAGTGTGAGCTCCACTCCTACTCCTGCAAATCTATCACTGAGGGCGACTGTGAATTCAGGCCAGACACTCACAAAAACACTATCCTAACTCAACCAGGCTGAACCTGTAGCTGAACCTACACTACGTGAAGTCCAAGACAATATTATATCAACGAGAGATCAGATCAAATTGAAATTATGGTGAAAGAAAACGGAACCAAAACTGAAGCCTTCAGCAAACGTCTCAAATCAATCGACACAGAGATGATGGAGCTGAAGAAAGGAAGTGAAAACTTGAAATACCAAAATGATAAAATGAAGAACAGATAACTGAACTCTGAGTAAGGCGAATGATCAGAGTGTCTTTGCCTGAATGGAGTTCCCAAATGCACTACTGAGAGCATCAAACTCATAATGAAGGAGGTCTGCAAAGCTGTGGTTCCTGGGACAGTAGAGTATTAGCACATTCTGTTCTGATGTGCTTATTTTACAAGTTTTAAGTTTTGGTTAACATATATTCCTCTTGGGGCTGACTAAGTTGTCAATTTTCAGATCATATCATAAATTAGGCCATACTTAATGGTGTATTTTACACATTTTTCTAAATTTTAGCCAACAGCTAAAAACAAATGCTTTGTTGGTGCCAGATTAGTTCAGGGTGTGAGTAGATGACCACATGTCACAGGGTTGACAGGCAGGCACCCGGGTTCGAGTCTGCATGTCTCCCCCAGTTCTTTCTCCCTGCTTTCCTGCCTACTCTTCATTGTTGCACCATCTAAAAACAACCTCTAATCCTCCTCATGCCAGTTGGTGTACATGATGTTTGCTGCTGTCAGTGATGACATCCTACTCTGTGATATATTACATACCTGTCATTCTTAATGATGGGAAAAGTACCAACAAACATTGTCAATATTATGACATTTCTTCTAAAAGAAAGGTGGGCATGTGCCTGTTATTAGTGTTTTATTATCTTTATGTCAGTGTTCTCAATTAAGAGGTTTTAGGGATCTCATAAAAATAAAGGCTCTGTCTGTACTGGCTTTTATCTTTATCATGCATATTCACAAAGCCATTTGTCTTTCCAGTCAGGGTTTGATCAAATTTCCTGTGCACTTCACGAAGGGGGAGAAGCGCTCTGCTAAGGAGATGCTGCCACCCCATTCGTATGAGCACAGCAGTTGAGACCTACAGCTTGACAACACCACAATATTTTAATATTTCAAAGTTGCAGGAAGACATATGTAAGTGTGTAAAATCACCCCTGTATTTAATACATCCTGTAGCAATAATGGACTCAGTAAGATGAATGTGACACTTAGGCAGCTAAACGCAAATGTGAAGCATGGTGTTTGCTGATTTTCCCACACTGGTGGCTGAGTGGGCACTCCACTCTGTGTTTTAGCAGAATAGCCTTGGCAGCAATTATTACAATTATTTCCTGTCACTGGACACACCAGGAGATTTGATTTTTCTTTTTTTTGGCTTTTTTTTAAAATAATCTTTGTTCATATTATTATTCCTTTTTTTCCTTTGTTCCTCCTATGTTTATATATATATATATATATATATATATATATATATATATATATATATATATATATATATATATATATATATATATATATATATATATATATATATATATATATATATATATATATATATATATATATACATATGAATGAATGAAATATTCTCATTGAATACTTTGTTCTGTTCTGTTGAATGTGCTGACAACAAAATCACACAAAAATCATCAATGGAAATCAAATGTATTAACCAATGGAGGCCTGGATTTGGAGTCACACACAAAATTAAAGTGGAAAAACACACTACAGGCTGATCCAACTTTGATGTAATGTCCTTAAAACAAGTCAAAATGAGGCTCAGTATTGTGTGTGGCCTCCTCGTGCCTGTATGACCTCCCTACAATGCCTGGGCATACTCCTGATGAGGTGGCGGATGGTCTCCTGAGGGATCTCCTCCCAGACCTGGACTAAAGCATCCGCCAACTCCTGGACAGTCTGTGGTGCAACGTGACGTTGGTGGATGGAGCGAGACATGATGTCCCAGATGTGCTGAATCAGATTCAGGTCTGGGAACAGGCGGGCCAGTCCATAGCTTCAATCCTTCATCTTGCAGGAACTGCTGACACATTCCTAAGAAATGCCACCCCACACCATTACTGACCCACTGCCAAACCGGTCATGCTGAAGGATGTTGCAGGCAGCAGATCGCTCTCCACGGCGTCTCCAGACTCTGTCACGTCTGTCACATGTGCTCAGTGTGAACCTGCTTTCATCTGTGAAGAGCACAGGGCGCCAGTGGCGAATTTGCCAATCCTGGTGTTCTCTGGCAAATGCCAAGTGTCCTGCACGGTGTTGGGCTGTGAGTACAACCCCCATCTGTGGACGTCGGGCCCTCACATGGAGTCGGTTTCTAACCGTTTGTGCAGACACATGCACATTTGTGGCCTGCTGGAGGTCATTTTGCAGGGCTCTGGCAGTGCTCCTCCTGTTCCTCCTTGCACAAAGGTGGAGGTAGCGGTCCTGCTGCTGGGTTGTTGCCCTCCTAGGGCCTCTTCCACATCTCCTGGTGTACTGGCCTGTCTCCTGGTAGTGCCTCCAGCCTCTGGACACTACGCTGACAGACACAGCAAACCTTCTTGCCACAGCTCGCATTGATGTGCCATCCTGGATGAGCTGCACTACCTGAGCCACTTGTGTGGGTTGTAGAGTCCGTCTCATGCTACCACGAGTGTGAAAGCACCACCAACATTCAAAAGTGACCAAAACATCAGCCAGAAAGCATAGGTACTGAGAAATGGTCTGTGGTCTCCACCTGCAGAACCACTCCTTTATTGAGTGTGTCTTTCTAATTGCTAATAATTTCCACCTGTTGTCTATTCCATTTGCACAACAGCATGTGAAATTGATTGCCAATCAGTGTTGCTTCCTAAGTGGACAGTTTGATTTCACAGAAGTTTGATTTACTTGGAGTTATATTGTGTTGTTAAAGTGTTCTCTTTGTTTTTTTTGAGCTGTGTGTATATATATATGGGTATGGAAAGTATTCAGACGCCTTTAAATTTTTCACTCTTCCAGTCCAAGTCCAATTTAATTAAACACCGCTGGACTCCAATGAAGGAGTAGAACCATCTCAAGGAGGATCAGAGGAAATGGACAGCATGTGAGTTAAATATGAGTGTCACAGAAAAGGGTCTGAATACTTATGACCATGTGATATTTCAGTTTTTCTTTTTTAATAAATTTGCAAAAATTTCTACATTTCTGTTTTTTTCTGTCAAGATGGGGTGCTGAGTGTACATTAATGAGAAATAAAATGGACTTTCTTGATTTTTGCAAATGGCTGCAATGAAACAAAGAGTGAAAAATTTAAAGGGGTCTAAATACTTTCCGTACCCATGTACAAATGTTAACTGGTCAAATATAGTTTGAAAGAGCTATTTGTGATCTTTAAATTTAAAGGTAATTCATAAATATGTGCTACATATGTGGACGGTCTCTAGCCACACACATAAAACATGATTAGTTGTAATGGAGACGTCCATCTCAGTCACTATAATCAAGAAGGCGGCGCAACATGGCAGCTTCCACAAACCTGCTCCTGCATGTGTTTTTAATGGATTCATTCTAAGGTTATGAGAAGGCATCAGTTTGTTGGAAAACATAATTACACACTAATCTATGTATATTTATGAGTACAACATTTTTTTCTATTAAATAACCTAAAAAAAATATTTTCTGCACCTTTAAGAAACATTGTATGGTACACAGTAAAACTGTTCGCTTTTCTTCTTGGTCTTGTTTTGCATACCTCAGTAAGCAACTTTGATTAGAGGTCCATGGAGACATCAGACAAAGAATACTTTGATTTTAATGGAATTTTATGTCTGCTCATTTTGACCACTTTTAATTTCATTATTAACAGAGGTTATACATTGTAATCAAAAAACTGTGGTGCTGTAGACTTACTTACTTACTTTCTTTCTTTCTTTCTTTCTCTTTTGTCTTCTGGTTACCTCCACTGCTCATTATTTCCTTTCCAGTGGGCGGACGGTTTGAATGGGTAAAAGAAAAATGCCCCTCTTTCCTTGCAGCTCTTCTCTGCCACTGTTCTTCCCCTCCATCCATCAAACCCACCCTCTCTCCACTTTGTCATCCCCCCCCCCCACCCCCACCTGCCCTGTGGCATCCCTCCATTTGTCCAGTGAGGTCATCCCTCTGTTCCATCTAATCCTGTGAGGTGCTCGTCTTTCTGCCTCCATTTAATCCGCCTGTGGCCCCTGGCTGCGCCACACATGTGCATGCTTTTGCACACAGACTTGCAGTTATTCTTGTATTGTACACTCAGATACTCGGTAATTCTCACAGCATGCAGATCATTCAGATAGCACACATGCATACATCATGCCACACCACCGCTCTCTATAAAACTGCCCCTGTGTCTGTACAATAGCCATTCTGTGTGTCCGTGCCCTTCTGTTTGTGGTCTGCCAATACCCCATCTTCAGGTATGTCTCTTTTTTTTTTATTCAATCTTTTCAGGGTTGCTTTTCCTTATAATTAAATATGGCCAGAACTAAATTAAAAAGCATGGAGTGTAAATTTTTTTACAATCTTTTTCTTTTATAATTAGATCTTTCTGGGTTAGGGATCTTTATGAGATAATACAAAGTGCAATTTCTGCAGGCTAGCCATGGACACTGTAATGAGTGAGACTCATCCATCACAGATTCTTGGCAGCAGATTCAAACTCCCTTGCATGTCCAAGTATCCCAGAGGGAATTTATTAAATAAGAAGATTCAAATTAAAAACTGAGATCTTGGGGAGTTCATTTCTGTTGTAAAATAAATGGAAAATAGTGACTATCGATAATTTGAAATTTGGTCTATTTCTTTAGTGTGATTTCAAATTTCAGAGTCCACAAAAAAGCATACAAAGATAACAAAAAAGGATAAAGAACTTTTTTCTTAGTAATTGAATGAACCACTTTTAATTAACAGTGCATGTATTATATATCATATATTTTGGTTTTATCATAAAATTACATTAAAATGATCTTTGGATGGTAACGTGACATATGGCTATCTTGCGCAAGCTGTATGCAAGTAGCAACAAAGATCCGCACTTGTTCAAACACACACTTACCATCAAAGTCTCTCATGTAAGAGTTCAAGCAGAAGTCAAAAGTGAGCTGTCTTACAGCTAATTGACTTTCATGAGTATGTGTGTGCGAGTGTGAATGAACATGGGGGTTGAATGGTGTGTTACGCTACATTAAACTAAGTAGCTCACACATCAGCACCTGTGATTACAATCACTGAAGCTGAAATGAAACTCCTAAATCAACTTTATTTTACTGCTAGAGGTCCGAGTCACCTCAGTGCCAAAACACTTCCAGAGTGTTGTTAAAGAAGGATGCAAGACTGTAGTAAATAAACCTTTTTTTAAAAGTTGCTCTGAGATCAAATTTAATATTATTTGAATAATTATGGGGTTTAAAGCTTTGCATTGTGTCTAGACATTTAACAATGCCCACTCTTGTGGAGTTTTATTACAGCTAGGTTCTTCTCAAATACACTTTATGATTTACTCTTTTCCACTTACTGAGTAAGAGCACACAATAGCCTCTAAACTAATGGTGTATTGTTACACACTCATTCTGCTCTACATCATACGCATGCAGACACACACGCATGCACACACGCAGCTGTTGCCCTTGTCTAAAATTAACCCACTAAAGCCTGTGCTTGTTGCCCACTGAAACTTGAGCCTTGTACAGATCCCCTGGTTTGCCCCCGATTCAGTTCCAAATGGGCACTTTCCAGCCTGACTGAGAAGAAGTGTTGAACTGTGAACATTTCATCCAGCTGTCATTTCTCCCATTACCGTGATTTTATTCATAGGCTTCACCATTATGGATAAGGCCTTTCTGCTGAAGTACAAGAATAATAAAATCCCTCTGAAAAAGACAGCCAGCCTCTGTAAAAACACATGGTTGTAATTAAATGCGACTCAGTTTATAGTAACCTCCCACCCACAGGCCTTTTGAGTTTATACTGTGTAAAAATGGGTCATTACATTATTAACCTCCCCTACCATAAAAAATAACTATATGTATTCAAAAAGAAAGTTATACAACTCCCAATAATTTGGCATCTTTCTTTACCACTGCATTTCTATTCACACACACACACACACACCTCCCCATCCCACGCCCCTCCCTCACTTTTAACCCCCCCCCCCACTGGTCCTCAAGTTACATAATTTACAGTAATCCACTTTTTTCCCCCACATTTCAGAGAGGTTCAAAAATGTGTCAAACACTCTGCAGCTCCCAGTTGAATGCAATGTTGTAAACATGTGGCTGGTGTGTCTGAACAGAAAATGGATCTGATGTTGTAACTTTGAAAGCTGGGGCTGATTTATTTAATGGCATTCCTCGATCTGTATATACATACAGACAAAGAGAGAATGATTAGCTGCACATGGAAGATATCAAACTTTTAGATGTGGCCAAAGCGTATGCCGAGCTGTTTTTCTTAGTGGATTTGCGCCACCGAGGGAAGAGAGGGCAGAACTTTCAGAAAGAGTTACTGCTCCGTTCAGTTCAACTGCATGCTCACAAGGCCACTATAAATTCTTCATGATGACAGGAAGACAGAGAGTGGAACAGATGTTTTGACTTATTGGCAGCTCACTACAGAGGAATGATAGAAACAGAAGGAGGTGCGCCAGATTCATTGTTTGTTAAGAGTTAAGTCTGAACAGACAGTTGAAATTCTCTCACAGATTGCGTATATATATGTGTGTGTATATATATATATATATATATATATATATATACACATATACATACATATATATATATATATATATATATATATATATATATATATACTGGGGTTGGACAATGAAACTGAAACACCTGGTTTTAGACCACAATAATTTATTAGTATGGTGTAG